>CM052151.1:3796355-3965119 GCA_028455555.1 Augochlorella aurata | reverse complement strand
GCTGGGTTTTACGCGTTGCGAATATATTTTCAATTATTTCTCAGCTTTTAGAACGCGTCTCATTGACCGATAAAGTGGACGGATAAGGGAGATTAAAGCGACGATAAACCAGTCGATACAAGGAAATATCAAATATGTGCGCGCGTGTGTGTTTTTTATTATTATTAAAGGTCCATGTTCCTGTATTTGCGGTATCGTCGATGCGTTTGGTAATGTTTCGCTCGAACTTTCGTCTTGCTGGTTTATCGTATCGCTGATTTCGTATACGAGATTCCAATTACTTGAGAAATCATTCCCTATCTACTCTACCGAACTTCCCGAAATTGTCGAATGCATTGTCGTATGGCGCCGAGATAACGAATCGCGTTGCGGATAATTGTGTCCACAGTGAACGGATCCCGTAATCACTGCAATCGCGATAATTTCACAGAAAAATGAAAATCGTTATCTCGTTGGTCGTGTACCCTGCAAATAGAATGTGTTTGTCGCGAAGAAACGCAGATAATGATCGATAGTGAGAACTGCTTTTGAGCTAGAATTACAAGGACGATAAAATCGATCGTGCCAGGGTGTCCGTGCGATGCTTCCTTTCGATCTCCTCGATTTTGTACTAAAAATATCCTTGCCATCATTGTTCAGCGAACAATGGGTCCAGTCGTACAGGGTGAATCTAAATGAATGCCTCGAGGTAGATGTATTTTACAACAGCAGAACCTAGTAATTATAAATTCTGATAGTTGTTTGGAAAATACAACTACACCCTTTTCAAGGTGAATAGTTTCATAAAAAAAATTGCATGCACTGTACTCGCTACAATTATTTAATAATATTCTCAATTAAGAAATGTATTACTAAAATGCATCTACTTCAAGCAATAATTTATTTTTATTATTCGTATGCGCGAGGACTTAACTATACAATGGTTAACTATTCAGTTCATAAATCAGCTCTGTTAAACCGATCTGTTCAATAATAAAATATTTTCATCTCGTAATAATTTCTAAGCTACACGATAATTTAACGAGTCTATATTTTATTAATGTAGTTTGTATTATGTTACGATGTATATAACCAGGAAATAAGTTATCGCTTGTTATGTCATCCTTCTCAACATCAGATATACGTAGCTATACGATGAAAGTATCGCAAAAATAGATCAAAAAGTCGGACCGATTCAAGTCTATTCGATCTTGTCTCTAAATGAAGTAAAAAGACAACAGTGGGATCGCAAAAAGCAACCTGGTATTAACTTGCAAAGGATGGCTGCCGCCATATCGGCAATATCGGACTCGACAGTTCAGAGCCTAAGGTTGTAAAGAAACAATTTAATTGTTTAATAAGAGATTGGTACACGTTTTTCTTACTCGAGACTTTCCTATCTCGAAAACTCTCGTCTGTCAACTATCAAAATGACTCATTTGTTACACTTTCATAGGAGAAAGGAAGCGAGAGTGGCAGTACGATGGGAAAATGACTATTACGAAAAACCTGGCCCTGGGCTCGTCGAATATAAAATGTGTCCGAGAACTGGGCGACATTACTAAAGAGAAATATTCCTCTAAATAAACATTCTGCGAACGTTTCGGAGAGAAATCGTGTGATTTCAATGCAGGTCGGCATTCGCGGTGATAAGCACGCCGCCCAGGCGTTGATGTTACGCTACACCCCTGCCATTATTCTGCCAGCAAAATTCTGCAAAGCCGTAGAAATTGATTTTCGATTTTCGAAATGAATTATCATCGGCGGAGCAAACGCGCGATGCAATTGCGTCGTGTTTCTAATGGTAAACATTTCTGTACTCGCTGCAAACATAGTCGAATGCACTAGCATATTTTTAGCACTCTTTAAAATCAGTTTTACGTTAACATATCTCGTCTAATTTTATTTTGTATTTCATTCATTGCGAGCTTAGCTTCGATTACTGTGCGCGACGTTCTGTTCCCTCCCTCGGTAAACGATAGAGTTAAAACAGCGATAAATCGAATCCACTCTGGTTCTAATGCGCTTCCTACTTTATAGAACCAATTAACACAGCATTGCTAAAGATCCTGTTTCGCTGCTAGGAAAAGTGCTAGCAAGCTCGAAGGTCTTTAACTATAAAACCTGTGCGATCTCTTTTCCACGTGCGCAAAGTTTGTTGCACGCAGAATAATGAACCGTGGACAACTGCGCGCACGAACCGAAATGAATTATTAACAAATTCCGTAGTACAAAATTCAGCGATATTCTAAAAAGTTTACAAATTGATTCTCGTTGCGTTGGGCTTTAATGAGAATTCGCGAAGCCCATGATTCTCCGGTTTCTCTGTTACGGAAGAACTTGAAAGTCTTCGGTTAATTAACTCCATGACTGAGTTCTGTTTAAAGTAATCGGAGTAATTTCGCGAAGCCGCAAAAGCGGTAAAATATAAACAAATTTCTTCTCCGCGAACGTTTTGCTTCTTGTTAGAACCTCGCTAGGATTTCGCCGAAATTTTCGCCGTGTCTGTGGTTTCAACGAAACGCGACTGCTTCGCGTTACACGTAATTGCGAGTCGTGTGCGCGCACCTGTGTGGCTTTGTCCACGGTCGCGGCAGCGTTTTGCGAGAGACGATTGCGTCAAAAATGTTTTGCGATTCAGTTTATATACGGGACACGTATCTGGAGAAGAGGAAACGCGTGGTGAACGTACGCGTAAGCTTGTAAGTCGCAATGAACGTATGCTCGATCAGTTCTCAAACTCAACGCGGTGAAAGTCCTTCAAAGCTAGTTTCACGTTCCACGATATCATACTCCATCTCGAGGTACGCTGGTGCTTGTTCATACACGGATCGACACTCTGCTCGATCATCGATGAATTTATAATGACATTGTAAATCGTATAAAACATGTGCACGAACTACAGCAACCTGAAATTGGCAACTTTCTCGGTCGTTTGCGCAATTGGCACAATTGTCCAGCAGAACGGTCAAGCAAACTTTCAATTGAAAAATATAATATTTTAACAGAAGTAGTTGTTGGACAATTAACGTCGACGAACAAAGAAGCGTGTCCTTTTATTTTGGACAATTAATATGCAGAATGTGGCGCGCATAGATTAAATCATTTACTAATTAGAAGTAAATTGTGCAACTGACATACGCGTGCGCAGATTTTAACGAAGACAAATTAGAAACTTAAGGGAAGATGGAATTTAGTTCAACGGTGAAACTTTATTTTATCTTACTTACGTACAAACCTTGCGGCAATTATAATTATCACGTTAATGACATTAAACTATGATACACGTGCTACGCTATTCAAAGAAGAAAGAAATATTAATGGGAAGTAGAGCTCTCGTGGACTGTAGAATTAAACATGTGAAATAAAAATCGTAAATATAAACGAGAGAAAGCGGAAAGAAAGCGAACGAGATTTTTATTCCCTAACAATTGCCACGTCGTACATTGTATGCAGATTTTTTAATTAGCGCTCGTTACGAGCGAAGCTGGCTATAGAAATGCGTGGTTCTAATTTGACGTTCATCATTTTTGCAATCCGATGGGGTTTCTACGAAAATTAAGCATTTATATTGGGTCGTAGTAATAAATATTGCTCTATGGAAGCTACCGGTGCTTTTACGCCGTATGGCGATATTATTCTGTTACGATACCTGTGGCGCACATTATCGTGCGACCATAAGCAACGTCTCGCCGTCGACAGCGCGGCGTCATTGCTCGTCGAAAACCTCATAGTCGACGGTTTAATTAAATTCGTTTCTATCTAATAAAGAGAGCACGGGGCAAACTTGTATTTCCTCCATCGTGAATTCTGTTAACGATCAATAAGTCTGCTTTCAAGCGGGCAATATCGTCGAGAAATTTATTTTTCAACGTTCGATCGCGCGACAATATTTTTCATTACGAAAATAATTCTAGTCTTTTATGTCAGCCCCTAACCGGCGATCTAAATTCGAACAAAAAATTCGGTTTCACCTGGTTCATGGTTTAATTTACACGCATTTAAGAATAGTTCAATATTTAAACTCGCGAGGGCGCGAGTTCTTTTGTTATCAATTGTTACCGTTAAAAATGGTTGACAAGAAAACGCGGACCGGACCTAGGCAAGAGGCGTTCTTTTCTGAAATTTCTGCAACAATTTCATAAGAGGAGAGGAGAAAGTGAACTGCTCGGGTTGGGACAACCATCCGGGAGAAATCTCGCGATTTAAAATAAAGGGAAGCAAAGAGACAAGTATTTCGTGCCCGCATGAATTATGAAAGCGGCGCGACGATGTTGCAAACCCGTCCTCGTCGCTTTTCCGCGACTTTTTGCGAATCGAAGGATTATAAAACAGAGATACAGCTGCAGCTGACCGTGCAAATATTTGAAAACAATCACCGACGGGCATTGTGTACACGTTTCGTTTTGAAATTGATTTCGTTCATTCGGATACAAACAACGACAAACCAAAAAATCTTGTTTAAACTTTAGCCGATCACGTGCCGTCACGCGAGACTGATTCGTTCGTAAGATTTCTGGTAGTTTTTATGATTCCGCGGAAACGTCTGCTGTTGCAATATATCAATACGGACGAGTCAATATTTTAGCTCGTGTCGAGCGCTAACAAATTTTGCGAGAGAGGTTCTCGCGTTCCTAAAAATTTCCGTCGAAAACTGGGCTTCAATTGTCTCATAAATGTTACAGAAAAGCTTGTAAAAAGACGACAGTCGTCAGAAATTATTTATCGTAATCTGATCGAATATTGCCCTGCTTTTTAAACTATAATAGTGCATGTATTTTAATAGAATATTACAAACATTTTTGCCTCTGGTACCTACGTCCTAGAAAAAGTTTCAAGCTAGCATAAAATAGTTTCGATAACGTCCGCGTTAAACGATCGCTACACAACGGACGGTGCTAAAAAGAAATGTACACAATGAAAGTTCTTATTTACATTTTTTCGTGCGTATAACCGGTTGTGTTCGCGGACAGATAATTGTCATATCGGGTACACTTCTTCAGCTTCTCTGCAAAAGGTCCGTTACTTTCTACAGGAAGCGACTGCTCCAAGCGACGCACACCGGTTGAAACTGATACCTCTAATGGGATTTAAGCTGTGCTAAAATTGTACACATTCACCTGATGTCTAATACTCTTGTATACGTGTTCGCCGTCAAGCATATTTTAATGTCACTTAGATCGTGTTGCGTTACAAAGAATAATAGAACGCTGAATAAAAGCGAAACATAGTCTGCGAAAAAACGTGAGTACGAGAATGTTTGGATACGGTATAGTTGAATCCACTAGGTCTAATGTTGACAAAGAAATGTTCAGACCCCAACAAAGTATACCGGTCGGAACTAGATGCTTCTCACAGGTGAGCGACTCGCGGCAATTCGCATTCCACTCGGAGGGACTGTTAACGTTTCTTATCACGTTTAGCCCGAAGTCACTGTCTAACGCGAACGAGGTTTCCGTGTTTCACGTATCCGCGACCTCTTAAGGAAATCAGCCGAAAAGAGATGGATCAATGCCAATTAATTAAACATACGGCATGAGAATACTGTTTTCGATGCTCGGAATGTACCACGGTCTCATTCGAACAGAATACTAACCGAACTGTTTGATCGCTTTGCATGTGTAGCAAAAAATATATATATACACCTAGTGTGCATCCTGTTCCGTTCAACATTTTTTCTAAATTTTTCTTGTTAGATGCGAGCGAGTGAAAAGCCGAGCGTCGCGTTAGCGGCAACACCCTGTACACATATACATATTCTATTTATTTGAACCCTTAGTTGTAGAAATACACGTTCACACCCTGCACACTGTAACATACAACCAATTACAATACTTTGCATTCACCCGTCGGCATACTGTCACCCCTCTTACCTCTCTATTCGCTTCTCTACTTCCCTTAACCACTTGACAAACCCTGCGCATACTCTCCCTTCTGCAACCACCTCCTCTCTCTACTCGCACCTGTGTAGAAAAGTAGAAACGCGAATGCAGACGTTCTAAATTTCCGTAAAGTACTACATAAAAATTATTGCAGTATAAAAGTATTCTGGTCAAAACGCTGCAATGTTGCGTATCTGAGATGCTATTTTCAGAAACTAATCAACGAGAATTTTCGGAATTAACGAGCATTAAGTAGGTCGTTCGCCGTTTTGCGCGGAACTGCAGAATTGAGGAAACGTCGTCTAAGGCGACCAGGTCTTCGAGATCGTCAATTTGGCGTTTAAACTGAAATGAGACGAATCGCATAATTCGCGGAAATGAGGCTGTCGCGTAATCTGCGATAATTGGCAGTTTAATTCAGTTGAAAGAAGTCCGAGACAGGAAGATCGTTATCAAGGAATATAGAATAAGCAACGAACTAGCGAAGAAGCAAACTGGGAAAGGAATATTACGAAGAGGTGTCTGAATCCTTGGAAAAAGTTGGCCTAATCGAGCTATGAATAGCCGTAATCATCGAATCAGGCACACAATAACCACTGCATTATTTCATTTTCAGGCACGTGGAACTATAAAACTCGAGTACTCAGAAACTTCTACTGAAACCATCTTCGTACTAATTATCTAATCGTCCGGTTCAAAAGAAGACGAACGAGACCTTCTTCAAATAACCATTATTGTTACGAAGTTAATGGGAACCGTTCGCTAACTATAATGAAGTATGCATGCAGGTTGACGTACGCTCGTCGAACATTATGATCAACCTGTACATTGCCGGGGCTGTTTATATCTGTTCGCCAATTTGTACGATGTTTAGCGGCGCTGCGTGATTGCCTGAACCATTGGTACGACAAATTTGAAATCGATCGCTCCCCTAATTCCGCCATCCCGAAGGCAAATGTCGGCGAATCACGGGAGATCCTCTTTCTGCTCGAATGCTAACTAATACTGCGATAGGACACGATATTTTTGCGCGTTTTCGTTAACGTTGTGCGTTGGAAAAGACTGTCAAAAAGTTGTTTTAACTTTACAGTTTTCACCAGACAGTTTTCATCAGATATTATTTTCTATTTATTTGTAATACTAAACCGATGGTCGCTGTGCCGTCAAGAATCCAATTCACCCGAAAAGAAAGTTCACCGTTTCATAATCTTTTAATCAGACTACGACTCCAGTGAAATGTATTGTTTTATGTACCGTTGTAAAAATATACGCAGGAAACATAAAATAAACATTCTTTTCATACGGTATTTGCGTCGTTAAAAGAAACGAGTTACATATTTGCAAGTTACACGTGCTATCGGCTAATGTATATTCAGAGATGATTTGTTTTTACATCGATACCGCCCGGGTCATTTCGTTCTGGTTAAAAGTGTCGCGTATCTTGCGAAAAAAACTTCACACTTATTTTTATTATTATCACACCGTTAATTATCATTGCCTGCATATTCGAAGACCATTATTTCATCCGCTTTTGAACAATTTTAAAAAACACTTGCCAATGCTCGATACCCCATTATACGATCGCTCTAAGTAGAATCAGCGAGCACTAGACAGACACGCTAGAAGTGTCGCGCCATAAGGAAACCGATAAAAAATCTATCTGTGACGTTCGAATTTTATCCAGTCATACGTCATAATCTCGGAATAAGTTTACCGTAGGATATTATCATACAATTTTAATACTTACACATTTGAAACTAGTTTCAGAAACTCGATCAGTTACCCTATATTCTTGCCCTTGACGTGTGACCATCTTTAATTAATATCTTTAACTAGAACAATGAAAAGTTAGCTGCAGTTTAATCATAAAACTAAACGAAAATATTAATCAATCCTCGGATTGCGATTATCTGGTCCTTTCGACCTGAGTCTCTGGTAGACCTACCAACGTGCAGCTTCGTTACAGAAAGTTACATCGACAACATAGCATGTAGAAACGCATTTTAATCTATTGTAAACGTCCGGGTTGCCCGAGAAATTTTCCAGCCCGCATCGCATGTGCAGCTCTCACGCGTTCGATTATCGATCCCACGATTATGCCCGTGCATCCGCGCGATCTTTCACGGTTCTGTTGTTCGCCGATTGTTTCGCTTTTCACTCCTTCGACGGCTCCGCTTTATTCGGGTTGGCGCGGCGCGCAAAGTGTGTCAGGGTGATCGGTGTCGCGTTCTCACGTCGCGAGACGGTCACGCTCGACATACTGGCATGGCTAATGGCACGGAAATTTGATTGCTCTTTCCGAGGGATTAGGAGTTTTCGTAAGCAGCGGGCCGGCGATGACGCGTGTAAAACACGAATTGTTCTCCCCGACTGCCGCCGCGCTGCCGTACTGCGACGCGTCGCACAGGGGATGAAACGACAAACTTGTGTCAAAATCGAAGAACTTTTCATAGTGATGAGATAAAGCGATGTCATTTTTTTACGTTAAAACTGAAACGTTGCAAAATAAGAAAAAAATAGTTGAGCTGGATTTTCTTATAGGAAATGATGTATAACGTGTCGTTAAAAAAACATCCAGCTGTACATGGTAACGAATAAATCACAATTCTAAATGTTCCAACTTTAAAATAAATTTTCAAGATTATAAAATGATCGTACTACGTTCTCCCTATTTTTCCATTATTCTGTAATATCTCAGCTTTAACTTGGAAAGAAAGTGGCACCGCTTTGTTATCCCATGTCTATCGAAAGTTGTTCGATTTTTACGCAACTTTCTGATCTCACCCCATTGCGCGGTGCCGCAGCTCTGACGTGTCGCGACGCGTCGTCGGGGAACGATTTCCCTTTGCCGATCTGAAAGGCTAGCAATTAGCAATTAGGTTTCTCGTGCGCGTGCAGGCCATTGACTTTGCCGTCGCGGAACGGTGCAACGCGTCCCGATGCAAACTGTCCCTGGAGGAGGTCAATACACTCGACTTTACATCGTGCCGCGAACTTCATTGTATTCTCGGCGTCGTCCGCTAAACCACGCACCGGGAAGCCGCATTAACGAACCTAATTTGTTTACGATGTCCTTATTGCATAGGTTTCAAGTACGCTAGGGGTACGGCCGGCCGCTTAGGGTCGTCGGTCCGGCGATTACGAAATCGACCGGCCGCTAACCCGACGTCTGCTGCATGTTTACGGGACGAAGGTATGCGACTGCTTAATGAAGCTCGGAGAGACCGTTTGTTCGACGCTCGTTTAAATCGTATTAAAGCTTGCACTATTTTTCTCTCGCGGATGCTTCCTTAAAGACCGCGGCCTCTTCGGGATAGAAAACGGGTAATTAATGTCGTCGCAGTTGACTAATTCCCGCGACGCGGTGGTTATCCTTTAAAGGCGCGCAAATTAAAACGAACGTCGAAACTGGAGAATTTACCGAAATTTCAGAATCGTCGATCCCAACTAATTAAATTAAAATTAATTTCTAATCCTGGGAGAGCAATAGCGACCGATATACGGGGCGCGTTAACTAGAATTTTGATCAATGTCCTAGTTCTTCTGCTTCGACATTGCCGTTAAAGACCGCAATATTGTTAGCTGATATACCTGTCACTGATAACTTCACCTTCGCCACTCGACAATACTATCTACTGTCCGTACGTGACAGGTAACAAGTTGAATCTAGTTAGCCTTGGACTCTACCGTATTGATGAGCCTCGTTATAATGGCACGACCAATATCGCACGGTTCGTTCGAGAAAAGTATCCTTTAGATTTCGGAATTTACGCGGTTAGTACACCTAAATGACTTTAAATACCGCTACACCAACTCGTAAAATAGTCTTGCGCGATTTCTCATAATTCACGACGCCAGTAATTAACAATAGATGCAAACCCTAAATTGCGGAGAGAACGTCTCCGCTTCTGCGGAATCATTTTCCTAATTATCGGCTGGGTCAACGAAGGTAAAAAAGGCAAAACGCCATCATTAACTGGACGTAAGTAGGCGCTAAACCAAGAAAACAATTAGGCGCATCGAGGCAAGTGTGTCAAGGAGGATGCAGAAATTTAATGTTTCGAACGCGACAAATGTTCGAACGCGGACAATTGGAAATGCCGTATACAGGGGAGACCGCGGAACAATCTACCGTGCAGCCGTATTAGTTCACGGTTGGCCGCCGTGCCGGTGTAATCTACTTCTCGCTATCGAAAGGCAATCTACTTCTACCAACAACGCCGCCGTAAAAGTATATCGCGCCGCGTGGTTGCGAAATTTTCGTTCCCCAGCCGATTATTTCCCGAGGGTGAAAGGATAAATCGCGGGCTCCTTCTCTGATCTCCGAAGAACGCCTTCGCCGTCTTTTTTCGCAGATATAGATCTCGCAAAACGCTTTCTTCGGTCCGCGAGAAACGAAAACATCCTCGAACGATTTCGCACCGATGCATTCGGAAACGGAGGGACGATCCGTTCGCATTGTGTCGAATCGATTCGATCGAAGGTTACCAGAGGACACCCATAATTAATTGTTACATCGTCACTGTTGAGCCTCGATTGCATAACGGCACGGTGGACAATGATCGTTTATTTTCGAGGTAACAACGCTCGCGGAAATAGCGATGCTGCTTTGAATAAACACGCGGTGCGGTTTCGGAGGAAACGCTGCTCTTTTCCTTGGAGAAGATTTTCGGCGAACCAACAAAATATTATACCGAAGTAGAGCTGGTAACTCGCGACTATTTCGACCACGGCAGTCCGCCTTCTAGGCGCAAAATTGTATGGTAATCTTATAATGGACGTGTACTTATTTATGCGAGAACTCGCGAGGAGTAATTGCTTGAATATTTCATCTTGCAACTTACGTAAAGCTGCGGCATAGTCGTAAAATACTTCTTTTCTTCAACAAAGTGTCGCGCTTGCATAGAAACGTAATTTTTGAAACTTCGTGACTACGTTCGTCCCGAATAATCTCGCTGTATTTTAACTATGCCACTTCGAATCCGGTTTTCAAACGGAATCTTCAGATTATTCTGCTTTCTTTAATTAAATGTCACTGTACCGCCTAGTTAAGAGGAAACCTCGCGCAGTTGGGTGCCGTCGATACCAATCCAAAGGTTCAACCTCTCGCGACGATTTCACGCTTCGTTCACCATAGAATTCAAGGACCACGGTGCTGTTAACTAGAAACATCGTAGACACTAAATTTTATTGCCGCAACCACAGACGACTTCGATCTTCGCGAGTTTTACTGTTTCGCCGTCACCGTCCAAGGATAAATATAAGAAGACCGAAGTAAAGTTTGTCCATCGTCGCGCGACGTTCAATTTTTATTCGCTGACGAACTTTCATTACGATTATTTCTGGTTTTCGAGACTTCTAGGTTACCGTGTCACGATCAAAAGTATAAAATATACCGTAGATACTGTTGCTTTCCAAGGTTCCAATAAATCATGTTTAAAAACGAGGCTCGGTAAGTAGCCGTACTCGGTCGGAAAACAGGAAAAGCGGCGTCCAATTTTTTGCTGATAAATTACAGATTGTTCCGCTTATAAATGATTTCTCTCTCTTTATACATTGGCAGAGATGTTGAAGAAGCGATTCTTCTTTTCCAGGAATCCGACATGGTGGAAGAGGCGGTCAGGACTGGAACGGGGGTTAACTGTAATAGCAGTTTCCGGAGTCCTTTTGTGCATCGCGTTGGTAGTCGCGATCGCAGTTGTTGCAGCGAACACCGCATCTTGTAACACGCCGTCGAGCAGCGGTAAGGATCTGTTCCACTATCCGGTGCAGTGATGCAACAATTAATTCGTACATATACATATATCCTTCGCCTAAAAATGCTTGGCTATGCGCATTTGAAACTGCGTTCGTTGCAACTGTTGCTTGCAATAAATGTCGCTCAACTATGACACGCTGATTTTTACGGAATTCGTCACGGAATTTATAAAAGTGTTCTACATGAACTTTTTTCAGTGACCCGCATTCGCATTAAAAGACTGAAAGTACTATTTAAATATCGAGTACAATCTTATTATTATTCTGGAAAAACAACGTCGCGTGATTGTTTCAAAGAAACCAAGAAACTCTTGTGATAACCAAGCTTCTCGCACTCTCCTCCTTAGAAAGTCGTTAAAATATAGATCACGAAATGGAACGGGGAAACCGGTATCCCCGCGATAGCCTGTGATATTCGTTTTATAAAAATATCCCATGTTATCGTGCAGCATTTCTGTTTTCTTATTTTTATCGCATTTTCCTTTCTCGCGGACTAACCGGCGAAGTGCTTTTCGCAATTTTGTCGCAAACAAATCTGATTACCTCTACGTTCGCCAATGACATCGCGGTCGCAGAGGATACGGTAAAAGAGCAAAAGAACAAATTTCTATTATGTGAAAGCTGCCTCGATGATCTCGCAACCGAGTTCTTTTCATTAAGAACCGATGGAATTGGACCTTATGAAACCTTGGTTACAAATTTTTAGCATACGCACTCGCTTTCGCGCTCCCCGAATTTAAGATATAGTTCCAGCCCCGCTACGACTTCCTCGATGACTTTAACATACTGTTTAACTAACGCAGGCTGCTTGTGTTTCTTTCCCCCATTTCCGACTTTGTTACAACGATCCGAGATAGGAAATGGTAATCGGTTAATTCGGAACGCGTAATTCGACGTCAAGAACACAGTGACGTCAATAAGCGTACGGGCTCTGACGCATCAGTGTAAATTAGTATTGTTTTTAAAATTAGTCATTCAGGCCAGGTCATTCGTTTCGGTCACACCTTCTCGGAGAACAGTCAGGGAAACTCCGGGGGTGATTCGGATGTATATTTTGATCGAGTGTCGATCGCGGACCGCCCGGGGTAGTTCATAAAAGAGTCTGAATCACTGGCACGGTTTTAGAGACTATCGGAAAATATTGATGTCTTGGAAGATAATCGTCAATCGACGGGCGCCACTGAAATTGTTTCTTTTTCTCCTCGCGTACGAGAGCAGAGGCTGGTTCGATCGATAAAGGGGATCAATAATAGATCGCTACGTAGACGCAGCGTTTCTGAAATACAACCGCGGATCGCAAATCTCTCGTAGCTTACATTTAACAGCCTCTTAAGGACTTGAGTCGACGAAGGCTAGGTTATGTAACACTGTCTGGTCTACAATTAAACGATAACTCGTTCAATGTACTAAGACTTCTGTCAAGAGGAAATAAATCTTAATCAAACTCTCTCTATCTTGTAACTTTTTATCTGCCGACAATCTATTTGTAAACGTCTTAAGGATTTATTAAACGTCGATTGAAATTGCTATTCCTAAAATTCTGAAACTTTTATTGTATTACGCAGTTTTTGTTCTTGCGTGAATTCAATTTAAGGGTCGATGAACCCTTATTATATTGTTATTGTTAGAATTCGGAAAACATACAAGATAGAAAGAAAGTTTTCAAACAAAATTTGCTTCTTTCGTCCAAATCTATCTCATGGTATACGATTTGCCAATTGTTTAAACAATTGGGGCGTTAATACATAAACATATAAAGCAGATACACTTGAACGTGAGTGCATCAGTTGTGCTAGTCTCAGCTTGATAACCACTTCTTATCGATCTTGCAACACGTGAATTTCGCGCGATTTTAAACGAAATTACGCGTTAATAGAGCAATCAAGCAGTTTACCGCTACAGCTTACACAAACGCTATTACTAACAATACTTAACAGCATCGTCTTGCATTTTGTTTTGCAACCGCATCCGCACCCGCACGGGATAGATCCACCTGTTAAATCAGAGGAATTACCGTACACAGCCAACGCCTTGAAAGGATATCAACAACCGAAGGTTCAAACGGTGAACGTACCATCCTGCGACGAAGACGTATGCTACTCCCCAGAATGCGTGCACACAGGTTAGTATAAAACGTAATTTACCTTGCGAATATTCGATCTTGACGCACTTAAATTCTTATATTACGATCATTTGTTGGGGGATTTTTCAGCATCCAGGATATTGAAGAACATGGACACACAGATAGAACCGTGCGACGACTTTTACGACTTCGCTTGCGGTGGCTTTCTGGAGACTACCAGTATCCCAGACGATAAAACTAGCGTGAACACGTTCACCGAGATCAGCGACGAGTTGCAAAATCAATTGCGAGCCAGCATCGAGGAGAAAAGTCTGCCGAACGAGCCGAAACCGTTCAAGCTGGCGAAAAATTTGTATAAAGCTTGCATGAACAAGAGTGAGTAGCATTGTTTGAGAAACCTAGCGACCATTGGCGATCTCGCGTTCGTATATTTGATCGCAAAACCTTCGAAATTCAAGGGTGGACTTTGACGAAGTATATTCGTTTCAGCACTAATCGAACAGCAAGGTTTGCAGCCGCTCCTGAATATTTTAAAGAAACTCGGGGGGTGGCCGCTGTTAGAAGGCGAGAATTGGAACGAAACCGAGTTCAATTGGAAGGAATCTGTGTACAAGTTCCGCAAGATGGGATACTCCGTCGATTACTTTATCGATTTTAGCATCGGCGTCGACTTGAAAAATAGCACCAGACGAATAATCGATGTACGTAAGGACTCGAACAAAAATATTCTTGTTGGGCCAAGTCTATCTGACAAAGTTTGTACGAGACGTATCGTTACAAGCGTATACGATAGTATAGCGCACGGGTAATATAAAATACGGTGTAAATTACACAGTTTCCTGCGTTTTGAAAGACACGGCACTTAGCGGTATTGCATAATGGGGTAATGACTAACGACTTATGTGCAGAGAGGGAAAGTGGATAAATCAATGTTTGTAGAAACTCTTAACATCTCGGTAATGTTAGAGCGTGTGGTCTTACAGGCCTAGCTGATTTCAATGTCAAGATGTTCGTAATGTTATGGAAGTGTAGTATATGGAAATATATGATTTTACAGCTCGACCAAGCGTCTCTTGGACTCTCGAGGGAATATTTGTCGAAAGGTTTCGACGACAAAATCGTGCAAGCATACTACAACTATATGGTGGATATCGCGACAATTCTAGGCGTTGACAAAGCTACGGCGAAAACGGAATTAAAGCAGTCGCTCGAGTTTGAAATGAAACTTGCTAATGTAAGTATGAAAATTTTCCTCCTAAATGAAAATAGAATAGAAAAATACTACGATAAGTAGTATATCCCAGTTTCGAACTTATTCTTAGAAGAATAATGGCTTAATAACTGATACGTTTCGATTAAGATTATAATGTACGAATGTACTCACTGGAAGCATCACCCCGCAGATTTCTCTGCCGAACGAGAAACGCCGTAACGCAACCCTCCTCTACAACCCCATGACCGTGCGGGATTTATCGAAAACCTACCGCAGCATTCCGTGGAAGGAATACTTCAACACCCTCTTGGCGCCGAATGTCCAAGTGGACGACGACGAAGTCGTAATCGTCAGCGTTCCCAGCTACATCTCGAGTTTAGAGGAGCTATTGGTCAGCACACCGAAGAGGGTCCAAGCAAATTATGTGATGTGGAGGGCTGCTGCTTCGTCCGTGAGCTACCTCACCGAGGAGATTCGCAAAAAGCAGCTGCAATATTCGACGGCGTTAAGCGGTAGAACGGAAAGGGAACCCAGGTGGAAGGAGTGTATCGACACCGTTTCCGGTAGCTTAGGTATCAGCGTCGGCGCCATGTATGTGCGGAAGTATTTCAAGGAGGACGCGAAGAAGAACGCTTTGGAAATGGTGGCCGACATCAGGGCAGAATTCAAAGAGATATTAAAGAAGGTGTGTTTCACGGAATACTATCATATTGAACTTGTCGCTGATACGTGAAATATTTCAGGTCGACTGGATGGACGACGAAACGAGGAAGAGCGCGCTGGACAAAGCGGCGTCAATGTCCAGCCACATCGCGTACCCCGATGAACTTCTGGATGACAAGAAACTCGAAGATTTCTACCAGAAACTCGAACTGACGACCGACAATTATTTGGAGGGTATCTTGAACTTGACACTGTTCGGGGTGGAGTACTCGTTCGGAAAGCTGAGGAAGCCCGTGAACAAGACCGATTGGATCACGCACGGAAGACCGGCGGTCGTGAACGCGTACTACTCGTCGATCGAAAACAGTATTCGTGAGTATTCCTAAACAGACGTTCCGGTGAGTACAGCCAGAGGCTAATTACGCAACGCGTTGCCCGCAGAATTTCCCGCTGGCATACTACAAGGTGCTTTCTTTAACAACGACCGACCGAAGTATATGAACTACGGCGCCATCGGGTTCGTTATCGGCCACGAAATTACGCACGGATTCGACGATCAGGGCAGGCAGTTTGATAAGGCGGGAAATCTGGTCGATTGGTGGGAGCCGGAGACAAAGGAGAACTATCTCGAAAGAGCGGAGTGCATTATTCATCAATACGGAAACTACACGGTCGAGGACGTAGGCTTGAACGTAAGCAACATCCTCCGATACTATTTCAGTGCACGTGAACTGTTTTCGAACGATAAGAATCGCTTACGGACGCGGAATACCAGAGCAGACTGCTTTTTAGGCGAACGCATTGCCTAAGCACGTTTTATCGCACGAGTTATGCAAATAGTATAGGCGAATCTGCTGCCGGCGGTCTTGAATGATAAAAGTATCGGATCAACTCGTGACGCAGGCTTGTACTTACTCGAAGAGGTCAAACTGGTGCATGCCACTACTAAATAGTACGCTAGATAAGCGAGGGAAATATGTGAAGAAGTTAACCGAGGCTACTCAGCGCCAAGAAGTGAACTTAATTTATTTTTCCGGCAATTGTGCTAAGATCTGAAAGGATGCAATTACTTCGGGCAAAATTTCCCTTCGAAAAAGATATTTCGAATATTCCACCACACCGCGTTTAACTAATTCCTGAACAGATATAGGTTGTGCAATCAGTAGTGGGCAAAAATAGAATAGTAAAGGAGACGACGATCTAAAAAGTATCCGATTAGCAAATAATTGCTAAACATTTCTTCTTTTTCAGTTGAACGGTATAAACACCCAAGGAGAAAACATAGCTGACAACGGTGGTATAAAGGAGGCGTACTTGGCGTACAAAAAATGGGTCGAACGGAACCACAAGGAGTCGCGATTACCAGGACTTCCGTACACGCCAGAACAATTGTTCTGGATCAGTGCTGCGAATACCTGGTGCAGCAAGTACAGACCGGAAGCGATAAAGCTCCGCATCACGACTGGGTTCCACAGTCCGGCTAAATTCCGCGTGCTGGGACCACTCTCAAACATGGAGGAGTTCTCGCAGGACTTCAATTGTCCTCTAGGCTCGAAAATGAATCCCGAAAAGAAGTGCGCAGTCTGGTAAAAGCAGACTTTGAGCAACGGTTAAACGACTACAGGAGTCGCTCAGTAAGCGACTGGTTAAACTCGTTGTTTCTTCGACGCTTTGTAGAACATTGATGGTCCAACGGAAATCTCTATGATCCCATCAGAGACCTCAATATTGTCTGATCGAAAACTGTTATACATAAAGTTCATAGTATCCATTGAAGGAGAGTAAAAGTGACGGTACTTACTGGTGGAACTGACGAAATTCAATTTCGAAGGCATAGTTGTGCTCTTTCAGGGGGGGGGGGGGGGCCCCTCGTCTTCGCGAACAACTATAGAATTGCACGGTCGGCTGCCGGTAACGGTGCATCCACTGTAACATTTGTTTATTAATACGTAAGTCCTTTTTATAAGAGAAAGTTATATGAACGACGAGTATTGTACATAAGATTACAAAGAAAAAAAGGTAACCGAGATGGCACGCCATGACAATTTTTTTATAGAATTACGTTGGACAGAAAATATATCGAAAAAAACCTATCATTGGGTTCGAGTCCTTAAAGAAAAACGTGCACGCGTTAAAACTGTGATGATTTTATAGAGAGTTGACAATAAATATTGACACGATCTTTTGGTTATGCCATTAAGGTGACCCGTAAGAAAAAACTGCAGGATACGTATAACTATTAATTATATTTTCAAATAATATTGTTCTATGGACATACAAAGTCAATGTGCTTTTGCTATCTGTGTAATGTTCGTTAGGCTCCGTTGAGCAGTGTAAGGTTGTTGATTAGAGTTACCATTTTTAAGTACTTTAGAAGACGTAGTATTATTCGTAGTTTCTAATTGACACAATTATACCACAGGCAACCGAAGAGATCGCCTGTGATTACTTTTGTACCGTTTTTGCTTTTTCCATTTACGTATATTATAGCGATCTTCCACCTCGTAAGGGTATATTTGGAAATTGTAATTTCTTTGTTACCATTTTCCAACGACAAGTGTATCGCGTTTAGCGTAAAACCGCGATACTCCTATTTATTGCAATACTGTATTAACTTAAGTTTAAATAGATTAATGTGTATTTGGCGTACTTGTTGAGCATAAAGTTTTAATATAAAAAGATCGAAGAAATGTTTTAGCTCAAAGTTTTGTTGTTGTACATCTAATCCGTTGAATAATAATAAATGAAAATTTTATATGTAATGTAATCCTTAAACAAACGTTTCACTTTGCGCGAGAAAATAATTTTCTTTTCATAATCCAACACTCGAGCTATGTAAACCATTATAGAATCTTCATTAATCTTAAAAATGAATGAACCATGTAACAAAGAATTTTGTTGTTTATTATATTTATTTAAAATGTAATTTTCTATAAAAAGTTCATTACGCTAGAATGAATCGTATTATAAGCATTGTCAGAGAGATATCTGGTATTATGTATATAAATCGCATTGAGAATTTAAAATAAATGAAATTATAACACTTTTTTTCGTCTGATAATATTATTAAAAATGATTTGAAATAGAAGCGATTCAAGGGATCATGCTCAGCCATCGAGAAAAACCCGATTTAAGGGCGATTTTGTGGCCGCCTTGGGTCCGTTTTTTTAACCCCATAAAATTTGTAGAAATAATCAAAACCCAAAAGTCGATTTCTTTTTATGGTTTCTGACTGAACATGACCTTTAAGTATACGAAACTTCGGCGTGTAATATTTGAATCGATAACTATTCGTAAAATTAATAATATATTCTCTTCAAAACTCAATTTGGTAGAAACAAGATCCTAATAAAATATTCTAATACTCTGTCAATGCTTTTATTAAAAACTGCGAAAGTGATTATAATATTTTGCTGATGTATTAACAAAAGCACGATTTATTTTCAGGCAGAAAAATGCTAGAAATACAAATTGACATAATAGATACATTGCCACTTCACCATATTTGTAAAATAGCAAATAGTACAATTTTGTATTAAACTGACAAGAAATTGTAATACCAGAAGCAAAAAGCTTATTTGAAGAATTGTTCACATTCAATTAACATATTCTATATTAATACTATTAATATTCAACCAAATATATACCTTACCTTTCTTTCATAAAACATTGAGAATTAATATTAAATACTTGATTGTATTTTGCTTATGGTGTTACAATTAAGGAAACATTGTACAACTCTCCCACGAATGCCAAGCATCCAGTTTTCAATTTTTATTTAATCATATTTAATTGTTTTGCGTTTGTGGCTTTGACCAATCTACATTTAGAATAAGATGGTCGTAACCATAACCATTGAGGGTAGCAATAGCTTTTGCAGCCTCCACTCTATATTTAAAGTGGACATATGCAAACCCTTTACAAAGATTGGTTTGCTTGTCTTTAGGAAGATAAAATTTGAGCACTGTTCCAAATGGTTTAACAAGCTCTTCCAAGTCTGCATCCGTAGTACTTTCTGATAAATTGGAAATACGGATGGTAGTAATATCATCGCGTCTTTGCATTTGCATGGCATCTCCTCGTTTATTGCCACCGTCGCGCATACTAGGGGGGACGTATTTGCTACCTTGAGGCTTCAATTCAGCCACTGCACCAGGTGCACCAGCATTAATAAGCGGTTTCTTATCATCTGGTACTTTTCCTAAAAGTTATATTTTAGAGTATTGAAGTTTTGTGAATGTCTTAATATTTAAATTCATAGTAATGAATTTACCTCCAGCAAGAACTGTGTCTTTGTAAGGACACTTTGAAGTCCAATGATCTCCATTACAATTACGGCACTTAACCACACCTTTATCACCCATATTTTTCAATTTATCAAGATTATCTTCCTCAACCTTATTTTCCTCTTCCTTGCTTGAAATGAACTGCATAAATACATCTTCACCACCAACTGTGGTAGCAGGATTGGGTCCAGGTCTATCATCAACAGAATCTCCAAACTTGGCCCAATTTTTACGTACAGCAATTGTTTTTGACACTATACGTTTTTCTATTTTATATGTACGGACAACTTTGACTTTCTTATTGTCTTGGTTGTATTTGTATTCGGTGAGAACTTTGAATCCATTCTCATAAATTTCTGATGGCGAAGGTAATGCTGCTACTTCTTCCTCTACTTCGTCAGCCCAACTAGATTTTACATCTGCTACCGGCATCTTTGCTGTTTATGTGGCTAATAAGGAATAAATAATCATTTGCTATTTTCGTAAAATGTACGACGATTAACAAAACAATAATTTGTAGGTTAAGTATTAGTAGATTGCTAAAAACATCTCGAACAAGATTATCAACAGGACGCAGAATACATGTAACATAAAATTTCATACAATAGTAATAAGATACTGAATGGACGTTAAAATGGACGGAAATACAATCATTGCATGCAACAAGCATATGATCATTAAACACGTTCATAAGACGAAAACAAATGCAAAATAAAAATAGCGAAAGTGATATTTCATTGAAATTACGTTACCGTAAATATTTGGAACTTCAAGGAATTACGACAAAGTCGAAATTAATACACTCACTACTCTATGCAACAATAAAAAGTACTGAAAATACAGTAATACGTGAATTGGAGAGAAACAGAACGATACCCATCAAATTCTATGTGTAGTGTGCACATAGATAGAAAACCTAGCTTGCCTTACTTTGCCGCACAGTAATGGGTCCTATTCCTGCAGACCTCCAGGCTGCAGCTCGACCCGTTAGCAAGGGTTAATATAGAAATTTTCTTTGCTCTGATTGGTTGGCGATTTACTGGTGAGACAGTGCTGCCCTCACAGACAAAGAAAAAGCGAGTAAGCAAGAGAGCATGAAATCAGCACAACTAAGAAGAATAGACGGAAATGACGTAGTCGCAGAGTGAAAAAATTCTTCATTAAGGAATTACTTCATACCGAATATGGGCTCTCTTCTCGATGGAATATCTCAACTGTCCGGGGCTCAAATCGATTCCAAAAGCTACTAAATTAATCAGGACAATAAAATTCATCGAATACAATTGCTTTTTCTTGTTCTAATGCTATTAAATAGCGTTAAAATAGCAATAATAAAGGTACAATGCTGAAAATGTGGCGACAAGAGTTCGACGCGCCATCTAATGTTACTAGGTTAAGAGGTTGTACTAGGTTTGTTTATAGCATCTATTCTCGTACGAGTTTTTCGACTTTTGAGTGCTCGAATGAAAGCTTGAAAAACGCACTTTCCAACTAGTCTAATCCCAGAATGCTATTATTATTCAGTATCTATATTATAGTTAATTAAAAATTCTACCTTGCTTACGCGACACTAAATGGAAACGTGAGAGACACACATAGCATCTGATGGTTTCATTCTCTTTCTCTCCATCGTATCTTGTTCTCTTTCTAAGGTACTTGCGGGAAGCTGGATACGCAGTAAAATGGTGGGAATGTGCGAGCCAGCTTAGGGAGTACGAAAAGCGTGCAGGTGTAGGATCCATTACTGTATCTTCCACAATGGCTTGTGTCAGCAAATGAGAGTGTCCACACCCGTGTTTTCGGCGCGCTTGGTATTGTGCTGCCATCGCAGCAACAGAGAACCACAACTAACAACGCTTTGATGCACGTTTTAGTATGGACCTAGTTCCGTATTTAAAGAAGAAATTTTCTGTCTAATGGAATTGAAGTTCATGCAGAAGCGTGGAACTAGGTTCAGATCTGATCATGTTAAAATGAAACCATGCGTTAGTATGGTTTCACGTTGTTGTGTTGGTAGCACATCAAAGAGCGCGCCGAAAAGCCGGGCGTGACACTCTCATTTTCTCTGCGTTTGTACACATGTATGGTTGGCGTGCCAGCGGCTCTGGCTCTGGCGGCAATCCTATGAAACGTAAATGCTATGAAATTAATGGCGACGTCTATCGTTGTCGTGTTCATTGTAAAAAAATAATGTTTCCCGGAGTCGAGGTTCGATCGTGTGTAAAAAGGTGTTAATAAAACTAAAAAGGAACATAATCTAATTCAGCACAAAAGCAAAAGAGTAATCGTGATAATGGACCAGGCACCTGCAGGTAAGAAACGAATGTTGTGATCTGGCGGTTCGGTGAAACACGGTCTTGCACATTCCCTCTCTGAGCGAGCATATTAACAATCTTCTTTTCTTATTAATCGTAATGTCTGTGAATTATTATTTTAGCATTTTAGTTAGTCAGAATTCAAGATTTGTGAGTTGTGACACGACGCAAGTAACAAAACATATTCGGAAAAGAAAGAAAAGCTAAATTCTAGATAGTAGGTTATGTAAACCTGTGCAATACATTAGGTTACCACTGTAAAATTATTCGATCAATGAATTAAATTATCCACAAACAGATCTTCGTAGAAATATTCACGAAACGGCAACCTTCAAAACAAATTCAATATTTCAGGTTACCATGGGCTGATTTAGGACTGCATACTTTTAAAATAAGAGATCCTATTTCAGTACTGTATTTAAATAATGCAATTTTTATTGTAATACTTGTTTAAGCGATCTCACGCGCATAGATCGTCTATATGCTAATTCTGTTCATTTTGGTATAATACCCAGATACAGAGTTACGGAACATCATAGACAAACTGGCACAGTTTGTGGCTCGCAATGGACCAGAGTTCGAGCAGATGACAAAAAACAAGCAGAAGGACAATCCAAAGTTTGGTTTCCTGTTTGGTGGAGAGCACTTCAACTACTATCAATACAAAGTGACTACAGAGCAAGCCAGTAAGTGGGATACAGCCCCTTAACAGCTACAACAATTGAGAAGCATAATGGCCATGCTTTATTCAACGAAACAAGGAATGACTTTGAAAAAAGAGATACGGGTGAAAGGGTCTGAGTTCGTCATTGCGAATGTACAAAACTATTATTCATCGAATATCAGCACTTCATTTCAAGATTTTGGGATTGCTATTTATTAAGCAGAATGCTTTAGCTAAAGACATATTCTATTTCTTGGCAATGGCGATTTTAAGAAGATGTAGTTTTAAGATTCTTACTGAAGCTTGTCTAATATGGACTACATTGTCAATATATTGCTTCAATCTGTATGGGAACTATAATCCATCTACAATAACTACGCGCCCTGTAATACCCTAGTACTGTAAAAAAAATAAAAATGTATGTATATGTATGTATATGTATATATATATATAAAAAAACAGGGAAAGAATATAGTGTTCCCAAAAGACTTATTGAATTTTCACGATATACTTCTCTCATAAATGCCAAGAATTTTATTATGCACTGGTAGAAGATAAGACTCAACAGAAATTGGACTATTTGTATACTTTTTCAATATCCATTGAAGGAATCAAACATCTTACAATAATCCACCGTCATTCGTTTACAGTTTTAAAGCAAAAAGGAATAAATCCAATGCAAAATGCAGACCCACGTTTAAACGTTTCGCAGCAGCAGCAAACAGCCGCTACCGTCGCTCAGCCACTGAATAACGTCAATCTTGCACCTGGCCTAAATACTCAAAACAATGGATTGAACCCAGTAGTGGGAATTGGACCAGTGGGAAATCAAGCTGGTCCCGTTATACCTGGAGTACCTGGACAAATTGGAGGACCAGGAAATGCAGGACCACCAATTGGACCAGTCCCTGGTGCTATGGGAGGTGTGAATCCACCGATTGCCGGAGTCACGCAACCGGTTAACATTGGCGGGCCCCCTGGATGGCTTCAGAATGAACTAGCAAATCTGCAATCGCAGCAAACCACGCTACAGGAACAAGTTAGACAATCGGAACAAAATTTGGCTGCACAACATGCTGCATTGATGGCGCAGCAACAAGGAAGGGTTGAAGATGCTGTTAGACAAGCTCAAGAAACAGCTTTACAAAATAGTGCTCAAAGCACGAGCACAGATCTTGCTGCATTCGACGCAGTGTTGCAACCTATTATCGATAGCTGCACAAAAGATAGCATAAGTGCGGGAAAAGCCTGGATACTACAGAATTCTGTTACTCCTCAAAGTAATCAAGTTGTTGCAGATCATTTGCTGAAAAAGTATGTCGCTCTTAAAACTTTCGTTTGATTATTTTAAGGGTACATATAACATTCCCGCTAAATGAATATTATTTATTTCAGAGTAATTCAAGCAACAAATTTTAGTCACAAACTTCATATCATCTATTTGGTGAATGATGTCTTGCATCATTGGTAAGTATCATGATACTTAATAACAAATCATTTGCGGATTACATACTTTGGATGATTGCAAAAATTAAATCCTCGATAAATATACACATATCTATAATTATAAGCGTATCTTGTAATGCAAGGAATGTAAACCATCAATGTCGTTACAATAGAATGTATAGTTTGTTAAAGTTTGACGACGTTTGTGCTCGGCATTTAATGTAAAACTTCTTTAGTGCAAGAAAAAAGTCTATGGATCTTCGCAAGGCAATGGAAAGTGTTGTTGTACCCATGTTCTGTAACACTTCACTAGCTGCATCAGAAGAACAACTTAATAAACTAAATAAACTGCTAAGTTTGTGGGAATCAAAAAATAATTACTTTGATGAAGGAATTATAGATAAATTGAAGCAGCCAAGTGCGTCTTGGTCTGAATATCAGGCTAATTTGGTGGCACAACATGCTAGTGCAATTACACCAATCACAACGTCAACGAAGCAGACTTTCGATAATTATCAAGCACAGCATCAAGCGTTCGTTACTCATGCATTGCGACAAATTCAAAACATTGAGCAACAAAAGATAGCAATCGATCAGCAACTGAAAGCCCCGCCGCCGCCACCACCACCCCAATTGGTATGCAGACAATCTCCATTAAGCGTTAATTTGTAAACCGTAGGGATGGTTTAACAGAAAAAGGATATTTTGCAGAATCAGCAGAATATGTCTATGCCACCTAGTCATTCCGGTCCTCCGGCTCCGATAGGCACAGACGTAAATTTCAGTCAACCACCCCCCGGATGGGGTGTACCACCTGGAAACGATCCTCCACCGTTCACAAACGTTCCATTACCAGACTTCTCGAAACCTCCGCCTGGATTTGGTCCGCCGCCTGTTATACACGAACCATCCGTTGAAGATTTGATGCCCAGCATGCCTTACTACGAACTTCCAGCTGGTTTAATGGTACCTCTGATTAAATTAGAAGACGCTGAATACAAACCGTTGGATCCAGATGCTATTAGACTGCCACCACCTGCTCCACCGAGCGAAAGATTAGTAGCGGCTGTAGAAGCATTCTACGCACCGCCGAATCACGACTCACCGCGCGACAGGTAAAATTCAATTAAATATAATTTTCAATTCATTGGTAATATAACGAACGCGCCTTGCAAATCGACCACATATTCGTTTCAGTGATGGGTGGGAAAAATTAGGTTTATACGAGTATTATAAAGCAAAGAATGCTGCACGGAAACGTAAAGAAGAGGACGTCGTAGCCGGTATAAGACAAAAATCGAAATCACCATCGCCGATTTTGAGGCCGAGATCTAAAAGTCCTAGTCCACCAAAGAAACGATATCGAAGTAAATCGAGAAGTAGATCGCGGTCAAGATCGAGAGGTAGAAGCAGATCCAGATCGCCGGCGACCAATCACAGACGCAATAGTCGGAATAGCAACCATAACAACAGAAGTAGAAGGAGAAGGAATAGCAACAAAGATCGTAGTCCTGATCGACGGTTGGATAGACAGGATCGGAGTCCAACACCGCCCAGCTTCCTGTAAGCAATAATATATTATTAACAAATTGCAGATTTTCGATTGCTCGATAATCGAATATGGAAATTAATTTCGGAAAACCTTGTTTCAGTGGATCAACTTACAGTAAAGCTCCTCAAGAAATTGGTATAGACGAAAGTAACAAAGGACATCAGTTGCTCAAGAAAATGGGTTGGGGTGGTGCAGGACTTGGTGCCAATGAACAGGGTATTGAAGCTCCTATTTCAGGAGGTGAAATTAGAGATAAAAATGATCAGTATAAGGGCGTCGGTATTAATCTCAACGATCCATACGAGAATTTTAGAAAAAGTAAAGGTCAAGCATTTATAACTAGAATGAAAGCGAGGGCGGAAGAACGTGCCGAAGAAAGAGGTGAACGGGACTGAATATAACCAAGTAAAATAATAAAATTGTCTATAATCATTTTGATGACAGATATAATTATCGCGTACAGTGTATATCAACGTGGTTACATGATCGACACAATTCTTGAGCGGTCAATCCTGTTATTCTATCGTGCAAAGTCCCGCGGTTTAGACGGTGAGGATTCATTTTCTAGAATCGATATTATTCGATCATTATTGAATGAATTTTTATACCAGTTTCTCGCTTGATTACTTAAATGGTACATAGTAGCCATTTATCATTGTAATCACCAAAGTATGCATACACGTGTTACGTAGTTTTATGTTCTCGATCGGAATAACGGTTATTTTATGATACTTGAGAAATATATATATATATATATCTTCTCAATACTGTGTCGATCATGCGCGGAGACAAATCTTTTATCTGTATATTCCGGCACGAGGAAGATACTGTGGAATGAATGATAAAAAAGGACAATTATTTATAATGACGGTCGCTTGTCAGTTTATAAATAAGACAAGGATCACCGTAACTTTTGCGATTCGAGAGTGCACCAGGAAGTGATTGTTTACTAAATCGACTTATATGGTGCATGGTGCAAAACAAAAAAAGAGAACAATTTTATACACCTTCTGTACATTATGTACAAAAATCTTCGGCAAGGTTACCGCTAAATAATAATGATAATAGATGGAATGATTAAAAACGATGATAAATATTAATTTTAATCATACCAAGAGGACCGATTAATCATATTTAAACAAATTGTCATCTAAGGAATCAAAGTCGACCAATTGCGCAGTTTATCGTCCATCACGAACTTGAACATACGCTTACATTTTACTTGTATCCATCATTATGTCATACTAAAGTTCATTATTCTCTTATTTCGAATGATAAACTAATTCATTAAACGTTAATCAAGCGACCCTACCCTGTCGTTGTACGGGAATAAGAGAACACGTCGCGTGCAAACATTGTTTGCACGTGAGAGATACGAAACTAAAAAGAAAACAGTACTTGTATCTAGTAAATTAATAAATGATTATATTGGATACATAAGAGTAACCCGGTGAACGAGAGCGCTTGGTATTCGACCTGATAAGAGACGAGCAAGAGAAATTAAATGGCGCGAGGAACGCGCGACTAATTAGATTAGCCACGACTCGATCGCGTGCACAAAGTACGCTGGAAACTCCGTTGAACTTCCAGTGCGAAGCAGAAAACTCAAGGAAAATGAATTTAATTGGATTTCGGATATCTCGAATTAATAGGATTTCTTTCGATTATTTTTCTACATTACGCCTTATCGTCGGCCGTGTGACGTGCGCGTACGCGAATCGCATCAGAATGAAAAAAGTCTTGGTAACTGGCTAAGAACGGCGCGACGTCCGACGACGATTGCTAATCGTTGGTTGCCTTCTTGAACTCCCCCAGCAGCAGTCGATATCGAAACCGAATAAATCCAACAGCGAACCGGTTTCACAGCGATAACAGCCAGAATGCTCGCTCGCTTGGTGGCGTCAACAAAGCTGTGGACTGGTGTACGCGTTCTTACAGGTATCTCTGGCAAGGTCGACGAAGCTCCGATATTCTTTTTACATCACGTGATATTTTTCATTCGCGCGTCCACACGAGAATCTTCCACAAAACATATACTGTTAGTATTTTTTCAGACAACGAGTCGGACTATTATTTATGACTTTTTGAGCACGGTATGTAGCGTTCGTTAATAACGATTCTTAAACATACCAGATGACCAAAGACAAGTGATTTTTAATTTAGCATCAGGAACCGTAAACGCAGTATCTGCTATTCTTCGTAGGAGACAGCTTTATCTGCAGCAAAGGTCATTGATAGGGAATAGCTATGGCACTTGGGCGTTCCATAAAGACGAGTAGCTTTTTCCGTGCCGTGCACGTAGAACAAGTCGATCTCTCGTATCGAGACGCAATCGTGTCAACGCACTGTATCCGATGCAAGTGGACGATTTAATAGGGAACGTAGCAATGAGAAGACACGGTTGCAATCGGATAGCAATGGCTGCTGAACATGTCGGAAACCTAGTGACACCGCATCGCAGGAAAAATCTTAAATACGACGATTAAAAGTTGTGCTCCCTTCGGTTGGATCCGTTCCTTATCTCCGTTCAGAAGATGTCTGTATTTTCAAGAACCGTCTGCCGTTCATTGGAAACAATATTACGTACGTGCGTGCGCACATCGACTTGGCTGACCGGTGTATCACGTTTAAGCAAAACGTGACATCAAAGTGGAGAAGCATGCGAAGATAAAGAGTAGATTACGTTCACGATTTGGCACCGGCACGTACACATCGGACATACGCGCTGCATGAAAATATTACTTTTAAGTTTGAAGGAATATTCTTGGTAGAGAGCGTCTATAACTACACCAAATATGTAACTACTATTTCTACTTGACCGTGTAAATTATACATCGCGGACGAATATTCGAAATCCATTTTCATAAAAAAATTCATCAATTTTACAGTGGCAGCAATACCGATGTACGCAGTATTCAAAAATTGGACTTGTCAGAAGGAGTCGTTGGACGTCTCGCGTGTTTTGTCAAACACTCGTTAGCGTTGTATGTGGATGCGAAGAGAGCAAAGTGGAACCGAATGTTGGTAAAATGATCGACTAAACGCGAGTTGCCGCGACAAACGTCGAACTTTTTGTCAATGCCGGAGACCGCAGTCCTTTCCTGCCAACTAGAAGTAGCAAGCGTTGTGTATCATTTTACCCTTGTTTGTCAGGATTTTTCACGGACGATGTCAAATTAGAACGACTCGCACTCGACTCCTTGTTACGTTCATAGATCCTTATAAAGACACGCGGCGATCTTGTCGATCAGTTACGACATGCCGCGACATTCTATAATGTTGTGCGGACTCAATGGAAAAACAGTTCTCGAGCGCGTATAGGTATCGAGGATGAAAAAAAGGACAGTGGGAGCTGCAAATTAGCGCTTCGGAGGAGAACGCTTAACCGTTACAAGGAGAACAATTCAATTTTCCATTCAGCAGTTTATCGATTTCAGGTGAACATGCCACCTTTCGAAAGCCTACCGTAAATCACGCTCTGTCGCAGGTGACCTCATAATCGTCACGCGGTAACCGGATCTTGTACTCGGGACGCGTATTCGGACCGGAAGTGGACCTGTGGGGGACAGCTTTAATTGGTCACTCGCTATGGCGATTTCCATGTACGTAGGCGTCGATAACGAAAATCCATGGTCGCTATCGGAGGAATTTTCTGGACGGTCTATTTTTAACTTACGATAACGAACGCTCCCGTGATTTATAATACCAACGTAGATACAGTGTTTTATCTAAACCAGGAGTACAACTACTTTTCACATTACCAGGAAACAACATTTAACTCTGGAAATATAGTGTAGTGCGAGGACACGCAGAGACTGTGAAGAACGCAAGCTTGAATTCCAACCGGTGTGCGCTAGGTTTCCTCTACAAGCGTCGAAACGGAGAAAGCAGATGCTCGATTTCTCTGCAAACGAAGGACTGCAATGTAGCAAGAAGCGGGATTAGCAAAGTCTCGAACGTTCCCAATTACCCTTGCCAGTGATCGGCAGGATTGAAGCGGAATCAGCCTACGGTGTCGCGAGGAGTCGTTACACCTGGCTATGCTAGTGGAAGATCTTCGGGCAGGTTCTCGCCCTTTCTTCCCTCGTGTTCTCTTTCTGCCAGGACGAAATGTTGCACGCAAAGGGATGCCACGGCGGCATGGCGAAGGCACCGGCCAGCATACCTGCGTGGCGGCCAACGCGAAGAGAGAAAACGAGTTAGCTCCGACTCGTGAACTAGAGAGAAACGTGGTGCACTCGCGGGACCCGCGGTGGGAGAGCGGCGACCAACAGACAGAAAGGAACGACGAGGATCGGGCACGAGTGTTTAAGAAAGAGGGAAAGACAGCACCGCGTTACATTCAACGTGATTGAGAGAAGGGCACGCCTCGGCCGTCGCCGAGTCACGCGCTCGACCACGCGTTTACTCTTACCGACACGTGCATGCAATGCGTCCGACCGCCGCGCTGGACAGAACAGAAACTGGTTATTTTGCGCCACGGTGTGCAATGACATCTCTCCTGAGCGTTGCTCCGTTATGGATGTCGGATCACGAACGACGAACGACACAACGTCCAGCTGTATCAGCACGATGTGCAATCGTGCTTTGAAAATCGCGGCGTTTTTACGCGATTCTGTTTCGATAATGCAACCCAGATTGTGTAATACAGCCTTTTTTACGCTGTATCGGGTAACTGGAGGATAGATCTCGCCTAATCGTGTAACTGAAATTTATTATCAGGCTACTTTTGGTCATTTGCACAGTGCTTACGCGTATCTTTATGTAAAGTACAAATTTCTTGTAACAATGATTGCGGAGAACAGGAATTGGAAACCATTCTGTAGTATCGTATGGACACAATGAACTTTAAAATCTTGAGGAGGTACAAAGACTTTTGGTACAATATGCGTAGTCGATATTATATCCCCCCCGTCTCAACATTGCAGTTCATCACAAAGAGAGAGTCATACTGTACTACATCAAACATTTATTTTAGCTTCCAATGATTTCCCAGCTCGACATACTTACATATCATTTCTACGTGTTGGACCGTACACGGGAAAATAATATAGTTTACTAATTGGTTGGGTAAAAAAGCGATGAATGAGTTTCTACACGTAATTTGTGTACATATACAGCATGTGTCCTAAACCCACTGGTGACAATATTTCATTGATTGTGCGACAAACGAGATTTTTTATTTCTCTGGTGATAACTATAGTAAACCAGCTGTCGTGAAATAATAAATTACAATGCGGTATATTTTCAGATTTTTGCGGATTATTTGCAGATATTTTCTGTTACCGTGTTGCATATGGTGACCGAATACTACAAGCAGATTCGTAACAAGGGAACTGAAAATAGAGCGTGCGATAGGGTAACGCAACCAATCGAGTACACCCGAGCACAATGAAAAGGAAAGAAATCCCGTTCGTGGGATTTTCAGGTTCAAGTACGCCGCTTCTTGGGAACGCGCGGACCTATCAGGGATTTCTTCTCCACAGGATCCGAGAACTATCCAGGGCTAGAAGGGAACACCGTTACGGCTATAATTATGCTCGGAGCGAGCGAATGTTCTAATTCGCCAAGGACAAACGAGCGGACATTTATGCGAGACGTGATTTTCAGACGATAATCGAGGGGAAGCACCTCGATGCACCGCGATGCAATCACCATGACGTAATTGCTTTCACGTGCCCTCTCTCGACCCTTGTGTAACTTTTTTTCCTCTCTGTTCTAAAACCACGGCGGGCACATCAATTTCACTTTGTCACGTCTTCGCTAATTCACGACAACGTTCGCCGGTTTTACATAACGCAGGTTGCGCGATCGCCAGAGAAAAATTTTGATAAGACAGCAACAAAATGACATATCGAGCGATAACGACTGAAAAGAAGCTCTTGTACTTCCTGTCGAGAGGGGAACATGAAATTTTCTAAATACAAGTTATGCTACCGAAATAATCGAATGTGGAAATTTATCGACTGCACGTGCGTCCGAATTTAGAAGTGGAACGAGTAAGTCATGATCAGACAGGCCAGCCGATTCGCATTTAATATCTGTGCGTAAAACAGTATTTATTTCGGGATGGAACGGTTCTTCGAGATAACTCCGCAGATACATCGAATGTTTATTGTTTTGTATCGCGGTGTTTAATAATACGCGGGTAAAAACGAAAATTCGCAAACATCGCTGTATCCTGTGTAGTCGTCGATGTGTATCCATCCACGACAGCCGTTCGACCCAAATACCATGGTGACCGCTCGAGCAATGCATATTTGAGTTCAGATCCTCGAAGAGGAGTCCGCGAAATGTTCTAGAAAGAATACGAATAGTTTTGTCCCGCGATGGAATCTGAAATCAAAGGTTAAAGCTCTCTCCGTCCGCGATAACGAAACGGTGACACCTTATCGAATCCAGCTGCCTCCAACGGACAGAAGAAGCGCCGAAATATCCACGACTCGATGTAATTCAATCGAGGAATATTAGCCCCAATAATTTCGCTCGAGGCGGGGCTCGAGCGAGGCACGAACGAGGCGATTAAATGCGACACGATGCACGTAATGGTGTACCAGATCAAGAATAACTCCAAGTTGCCACAGATCGCGTTTATTTTCTCCTGAGCCGCGCAGAAAATAAGACACCTATTTTCGAATCGGTCGCGTTGCACGCGTACTCGTGCATACGTCAAGTTCGTAGCCGCTTTATGAGACCATTCTACTTTGTCGACTCGACAAAGTCCTGAATTGTATTTCTTGATAACACCTTGACACTGTAAACGCGTTCTTTTCGACGAGAACAGATGAAATAGGCGAAACAAAATAGCAGAGCAATCGCTATGAAATTTTAACACGTTCTTCCACGTATTACTTGCGGAGTTCTCGAAAGTCGAGTTTATCAGACTTTTATTTTTAAATTACCACAAACAAGAATGAAATTCCTGAATTTGTCGACGAAGCATTTTGCCAATTTCGAATGTAAATTACTTATTTTGGTCCATGCGATAACGATAAACGTATCGACAAAAGATGTTCTCCATTTTTGGTTTCAATTTAGCCCGAGGCCTGGAATCATCAGCGTCTGTGAACACGTATTTAACGCTGCGAGATGAATGCAAGAATTAAATAAAACGTGTTTTGTAACATATTCCTACATAGAAACATTTTTTATATTTTATCATTACAATAAATTCGCATGAAGATTCATCTCGATTTTTATCAACTTTCTACTGCTGCTGATACTAAATTACTTTTACGCAAACGCGATACTTTCCTTTTCGATGTGTTGCACCTGAAAGTGAACATAGATTTCGTTATTCAAAATTGTGTGACAATTACAAATTAATATGGACCCAATTTGTGACATAATCGCTCGAAATTATTATTTATCTTGCACGAGTATGCTCTATTTGCGGACCTGTAATTTCTCGCAATTAGAATTCAGCTGTCCGCTGACAAACCACCTTTTACATAATCGCTGACACTTATACTTTCTAGTCCGTCTGCGGATTTCAGCGTTATAAAAATGTTTCGCAATCGGTAAATCCTGTCAACAAAAAAACGCATCGTTAGCTGCATTCTTTCCATACGACAGCCATAATTTCTTTTCAGCTCCAAGTCGGTCGCATAATCAGTCTTTAAACGTAATCGGTTGCGCAGTGTCCAATCGTGTGCAACTGAAACGAAATCTAAATTCCACCGGTGACCTGCAGAACTAGAAAACTATCGGTATCGTCTAGAACCAGTGTTATGACGATTAAAGGGTTCGATTAATTCTGCCATTTGATCGGCAAAGCGACGCGCCTTCTCCACTTTTATTCTTCCACGCGATTAATAATCCACATCTGCGATGCAGTCGTACAACGACCTACTAAACCTTGTAAAGGTTTACTCTTCTTTAATCGCCGCTGCTACGTCTATTATTTAAAATGGCCAGCTATTGTCAAGTGGCGCGCATTCCGAATCGCTATAGCAGTGACAAGTCGTTTTCAAAGCCATTAAATATTTCATCTCGTAATTTGCGATCAAAACTACGTACGTCCCCTTGTGGAAACTTTTTTACAGTTTCTACAGTTTCTGCATCTAAATAAATCTTCCGATAGTTAGGAAAACTTCGTTTTCGTAACTCTCGTTCATCCAAAATTTCTTTGAAGATAGTAGGTATTTAAAATCCGAAACGATGTGTTCTACACATCTATTATAGAAGTCACTTACATCTCAACTTATCACAGCTACATTGTGATAATATTCTACATCGTATTATATCACATCGCTTTGATCGCTTATATTACAGCACCATCGATTGATAAGAAACGTCAACATTTGCATAACTTTTTAAGCATCGTTTTTAGAAGTTGAAGAAACCTTTACTTCTTTCGCTGTTTTTTTGCATCTTTTTCAACCAATTTCATCCTTTCTGTCTATCAGGCCAGTTATAAATGTAACAACTGTGTTTACAACCTAACACTTGTACATAAGAATACCTACAAGGACTTGGAAGAGTTACGAAACTTACGGATTCTTCAACATTGTTCCTAAAGAGAATATCACTGTTCATAAAACACACCCTTCTAATGCACGACGGTACAGAGTTAATCATCCTTGTCGAATCAAGAACCTGGATCAGAAACAACTTCAAACAAACGTAGAATCGAATGGTAGAAATCCGTGACCTACATCGGACCAGAGGACACAAGTTTCAACAAGCACGCTCCGATAACCCAATTCCCATCGCGCAAGCTAGCCCTAGAATTCATTGGAAGTGCGTCGCAGCTGTTTTCGGTGCTGACTAATTAACACGTTCGCGAATACTAAACATTTGAATAAGCTGGAAAAATGAAACTAACTTTCGATTAGTGATACACCCTGATCGCAACACGCGCGAACGACGCATCGCTCGCCGAAGAAACAGAGCGGGGACTATCATTCTCTCGTCTGCCTGTGTCACGGCGAAGCCTAAATGCCTCTCGCGTCTGCGGCCGTATATTCTAAGGGTGGATCGTGCCCAATGACTGGACATCAATTTACATTTTCATTGATATGGACTTCGTATCAATGATACGTATCTTTTTACAAGACAACAAACGGCGTTTTTTGTACGCAAGACATATCGTATGAAAAAAAATGTTATGATACAGGGTGGTCCAGAAATCGTTCGTGCCCATGTGTTATCTTACTAGTCTCATAAGCGACTTCTAGCACAAAATGTTCCCTTAATCGTCCAATCACTGAGACATTTACCTTATTCCGTTTGGATAGAGTCGAGAGGAAGATAAAGAGAAGTCGTGGCGCGTTACATAGGACCCGTGATCGAGAATGGTCGAGACAAAGCGGAGGAAAATAAAAGGCAGACAGAGACGGTTGGTAGTCTCTGATGGCAGGGGCGCAGTCGGCGCGATGCGGGGCCGAGCGGTTTGGAGCTGAGCGGAGAGGAGAAGAGAAGAGAAGAGTGGCGAGGAGAGGAGAGGAGAGGAGAGAAAAAGAGAGGAGAGGAGAGACGGAGGCGAGCGCGTGACAGGACACGTGACCGGGAGCACACGGTGCTCGCGTGACCGGCCCCGTGACGTCACGCGCACGTGTCACATAGCGTGGTAGCTGCCCGTTCCACTCCTCCCGGAGCTTGCGTATCCAACGAACGAACGTTCCTCACCTTCCGTACCCCTCCACGCGTTCACCACTCCGCGTCCTGGTCAGTAACGTCTCAAGCCCCCGCATCACCCCCCTCGTCGCAGACTTTCACCTGGAAAGTCACCATTTTTCTACCCCCCCGGCCCCTCCGGTCGCGTCTCACCGCCGCGCCGACGGTTTCGTCGCGACCACCGGATTTGCATCATCATGCGGAATCGTTACGTGACCCGACGGCGATCCTCCTAGTCGAGGAAGGAAGAAAAATCGCTGGTTTCACCTGAACACACCGTCGCCGTCGCCGGATCGTACCGGGTACCGGAGAAATGGAAGGGTGAAAGCGTAGTCGGCTCGTACCCGTGTAACGTAACCGAGACATCGTGCTCGATAACTGCGAAAATCGGGGCTCCGTATCTGGCGCCGTTGTCCTCGCCGTAATTGTCCGTCTCTGGATTCCTGACATTCTTGAATGATATACTGCACGTGTATTTAAATTGTGAGCGGCGCGTTTGTTTACATAAATGAATCGAGCGACACTGTGTTTTTATATAATATATCACATGTATATATACGGCGTCATCGGCCCGACGCTCAATTATGTACCGTCACCGATTTAGAAGTTTCATCGGCACATTACTTTTACGCAGCGTTCCCGTTCCGACAGCAAGCGACTCTCGCGTTCCGTCGCTAGTTAAGTAATCCACCGATTCGTTTTCCGACGGCGCAATCAACGCGGGGTGCGAACATGTGCCTCGGATTAATCAGGAAGCAAAGACCAACGTTAATACTACCTGATAAAAGCCGATGTACTTTGTTTTTGTTTTCGTTTGCCACAAAACGTTTATTTCGAGATCGCTATCTGTGCGTAATATTATCGGAACACGATGCATCGGGAATGGGGAGTCTTATCGCTAGTTCAACTTACCGTTGTGGTGTAGCGTCGTTCAAAAATTCCACTGATTACGGGATAGAGTCTAGCCCCCTAACGGGTCCGTGATTATTGCCTGTCAAAACAATATGGTGTCGACGTTGGTTGTTTTGGCGGAGGCGAAAGTCTAACTTTGACAATGGTACCGGCAACGATGATATCGATGGCCGACGGAACGAGATAACCGTCAGGGTAGGGCCCTGGAGTTGGGTGGCTCTAGAGTCGATTGCTCCGTACCTGAGACGCCTGCGGATTGCTCCCACCAGTGGTCTGCATGCCACACCGCGGCCCATCGCGAGAATTGAACAAGACCGCGTATTATACGCGTAGTGTAACCTGCCAAGGGAACGACGTACGCTTAAACACGTCGCGACACCAACTGTTTTTGAACCATCCACTTTATTTTTATCGTACGGAATCCTTCCCATGAATCCGTAGAGAATCGTCGGTTGATATAAGCGGGAAAGATAGATAGATAGAGAGAGAGAGAGAGAGAAAGAAAGAGACATAGACGCGCGTGCAATCGATCAAGTTTTCCTGCGGCCGTCGCGATCGTTGATCGAGGCTACGGCTTCAACGCAGCTAAATTTTTCACGTGAAATTTTCAAAGTACGTTACGCATTCTGCCGCGGGCAACGCGAGTAACGGACACGACGATGCGCGAGTGAATGCGCGGCGGCACGTTCAATTTTTACGCCCCTGCCGGTTAGTATATCGTGGAATTTCACGGTCGGCGAGTCAACGGCCTTATCGCGGAGCGTTTTAGGTCTCGAGATCGAACTGTACTTTTTTCCGTCGGTATTGCGCGCGGATCGATTTTCATCGGGAAATAAGCCGTGGAATTGGATTACAAATTACTACATCGTTTACAGAGATAGCGAACGATAAGCTACGGAAAAACGAAATCGCGACGGGAAACAGGAAGGAAGAAAAGAAGAAAAGAAGAGGGCGCCAGTACAGATATATCGGCGAGTGTGACTGGACGGAAAGACGTGGGCGATTCCCAAGTACCGGCCTCTCGGTCCGTCGGGTCGTTAGGCGTGTGTCAGTGAGTATGCGGAGGCGAACCTAACCTATTCGTCGAGTGCGTACTATCGATCAAGGAGTCATCGGTTTTAAAGAAGGCTCGACTCTCTTCTTCACGGTACTATGCACGCGTGATCCAGAGAACAGTGAAAATACTGGATTTACATTCATAATTCTCCCGCTCGTGTACATCGCGAGACGATCGGGTTCCGACGGCCGTGAGTTCGAGAAAGATAGTGCTGAAATTTTCGTCGTGCTGACGGAAGATCCAAGGGCTCCTCAGAAAAAATACCTAACGACTGAAAACAGGAAGTGATCGTGTCGCGTGTTGGTAGTGATTCTATGCGTCAAGATGATGGAGACACAGAATTATTGGGAGGACAACTCCGCTCATTCGATGCAAGTGAAATACGAGAGGTAAGTACCTACGATCTCTACAAAACGTTTATGAATATTCAATACGTTCGTTGTTATTCTTTTCGAATGATACTTATTCATACTCTCCATGCATGAATATAAAAAGCTTTTCTGTAATATCCGATGCACGTGCTTGTAATTATCGTTGAGCGATAATTACGTGTAATCGGGCGGTCACGCGCGACACGAATTCATTGCCGTCGGCGCGGTGCGGCATTTTTAGGAAATATAAATGTGTCAACCGATTTTACAAATGTCGGTTCAGCTGTCTAACAACAACGTAGCAACAAACTCGGGTACTAGAATTTTCAGTGTACATGCTTCTTCGAATGTTTAAAAATTTAAGAAATTTTCGACCTCGATTTCTTCGAGAACTAGGCCGCGAACGAAGATATTTTACTTTTCTTTCATCCCTTAGGGCTCCGTAAGTTGGAATAGAGACGCTTGGGCTTCAAGTTAAGTAAAATACTGGCTTGAAGCAAAGATGCTGCATTAACAATATGTTAAACGTAAGTTTCACAGCGGCGCTACACAAAACAGAAACGAATAAGGAAGAAATTAACCGAAGTCCTTAGACGTATTTATGGTCGGTGGTACCGTGCGCTAACGTGGCTGGCGTGTTCGGCCACGTGCTAGTAATCGATCTGTGGATCGAATGCACGTTTGAGGATACCGGTGTAGAAAATCGCCGAGCTGGTAATTGTCCCACGAGTGTAACTTCATTATCACCTATTACGCTACGTTGTTACACGTGGAGAATGCGCGCAATAAAATCTAGATCGTTACCGTGACGGAGCGAGTCGCATTTGTTGGAATAATGGGGCTACCGATCTCGACTGTTATCGGCCCGTACATCACGAGGAGCGCAATTTTTCAAGGAAATGTGGCACGAGCCTTGTCGCATTCGTATTCGTCGCTTCTATTGTCGACGGAGGTGACGCTTACACGCGTTCGTGTTGTTCGTTCGGATGCTGAGGAACGAGCGAGAGCAACGAGTGACATTCGCGGGACTGGCGGCGGCACGGCCGGTCATAAACACTTGCCAGTGATCGAGAATAGACTGGAAATACGGTTGCGTACAGGGCGATTCCAGAAACTGGGTCGGTCCGTTTCAGCAGAAGCTACGGCTCGCTTCAAGCGGAATAAATTAATGATATCGTATCTTTTATTAGCATCGGAACTAGCGACGATTAACGTATAGCCAACATTCTGGAGCGGTGGAAATAACAGGTGTCTTTGTACGGTTACATATAGGGTGGGACCAATGTTTCGAGCAAAAATGGAGGAAAACCGTAGTACGGTTTTCGACAAAAATCGAGTTTCACTTTATGTCTTCGGACTAAAGTCGCAATTAGAAATGTCTTAGGAAAGAAGACGCCGACTTCTATCATCTGTTCATTTATCACCGATATGAATTTGACACCACTCGTTAATATAGTTCAAATTGGAAACAGCTAAAAATATACTGTTCCATTTTTAAAAGCGATTTGAATTGTTATAAAAATTACTCGCTACTTAACATGACTGCCAATTAAAACGATGAGCATTATCGAAAGAAAATAACAGGAGCGCTAAGGAAACTACATGGCAAACATTATAGGATCGATCGCAACAAAGAACACGCAAGTGCATTGCACATATAGTCCTTCCTTGCATAGTCCTCGCGCAATAAGAACGAACTTTTGTGTTTAAATTCTCCCTCTTACCAGTTGCCCCACTGCCGTAACTATCGGTCGCTATTCGCTAACGGCCGATATTTGCGGCTTGTAGCCAGTTCGGAAATAAACGAGTAGGTCCGCAAGGGGTTGCTCTATCTGACTTCATTGCCGGGGAACTGATAGCGTCGGACAGTCTTCTCGTTCATCACGGTTCGTACACGACCTGATCTAGAGAATCCAGACCCGTAACAGTTGAATCAACCTGTAGATGAAACACCGAGGGTCGCTCGGACGGCGCTCCCAGCAACCGGGCAATTTCTTCGAGCCTCGCTATAGGACGCTGTTTCTTGGCCGCTCGAACCGTCGTTGTATCGGCCATTGACACCGTAGATCGATTCGTACGGATTTATTTGAGCACCTTCCACATGCTGCGTGGACGTGTGTCGGTGTCCGGCTTGTATGCGCGTCGTCTCGACAGCGATTTAACTTGGAAATCGAACGGCGTGTTTTTCTCCTTATTTTTCGCTGGTCTGCGTGCAGGCTGCGCGGGGAACTCGACTCTTTCGGTCTGAACTCTCTCGGTCTCAACTCTTTCGGTCCGGATTAATGCGACCTCGGCTATAGTCACCGACGCGAATGCAGGATCCAATGATTCGATGCCGGAATGCCCGCGGAGTACGATGAAATCACCGCTTTAAATCCGGTGAAATAACGTCGCGGTGATATCGAAGGCTCCCAGCTTTCCGATTTTAGATAATGACGCGTTTCTATAAATACGAGAAACCACGCGACATTGCCCGAGGACTCCACTTGATTAATCGGCTATTCGACAAGCCGCGCGGGTAATTCCCTTGTGGTGTTATCGTGCCCGATGCTGATAAGACAATGGACACGACGGTGGATTGTCGGCACTGTGCGCGAGCATTACGCTAGCCGACGCAATTCGGCGGAAGCGACTAGCTTTAACCGAATCCAAGAAGATGTCATAGGCAAATTTGCCAGTGTCCAGAGGGTCCCTGGACATTGTCGGTGGTCTTGATAGCGACACCAGCATAGTGGACCAAACAGGTTTTCAGGATTTTATACTTCTCGGATGTACGAGGAAAATGTAATACAGTAATGGATAGATTATCAAATTTGAAACATCATGCCGGTATTAGTGACGAGACTATGATGAAAAGCGATTCGCTCCGGCTCGGCAGCTCGTAGCAACGATGAAGCGATAATGCACCTGCAGCCTCGAAGAACAGTGAGCCCGTATAGAGGCCGGCGCGTCGGAGAAGGGAATTCCATCGATCAGCAATAACTTAAGAGTCCGCGAGGTGTAGAGAGGCATCAGTCCAGTCGACAATGACCGCCGTTACGTTGAACGCAATTATTAACGCGCTCGCGTCTGCTGGGTATCGGTGCGTAAACACAGGCCCGATCCCGTGCTTCTGTTTCTCCATCTTGACACAGATATTTTCCCGGTTTGCGTAGCCGCTTATCGTGAATCAAACCGAAGGTCCTTCGACACACTTGCCGAGCATTTCAGTCGTTCCGTCAGCCATCGTCGTTCCTCTGTCCTCCGTCTCCGTCGATCCTGGCTTCCTCCGCGAACGCCATGGAAATTCTGTGGCGTTTACGTATGTCTGTATATTTGTATATCTTCGACGAAAATAATGTTCACAGTCTTCTCATTAGTAGTACAGATTGCCAGTAAATTATAAGTTAATTACATTGAACGCTGCTGCAAAGTCGACTGTAAAAATCCAATAATCGTAAAGAAGTTACCCCCTCTCGGAAAAAACGTTCGAAATAACATTTAAAAACATGATAGATTCGTTTCGGACATAGACGTCACAGTGGCGGATCGCGTTCACCTTCCGCAAGCGAAGAGGAGAAAGAGACGATAAGATACAACGTTAGTTGTGCGTCATTCTTCTTGTAGACACTCGTTTGGGAGAATTATCAAAGGAAAGTTGTGGACAACAATTAGTTGGTCTCCTTTCGCGAAATCGCGGGTCAACGATAAACCACTTCCTCGTTGATACGAATTTATTTTCTTACGGTTTAACGCGTTGAAATTTTTCCGTTTACGAGTGCACGTCGCGGTCTCGCACGCACTAAAAAGATGCTCGTCCTTTGCCACTACGGTGAATAACATTGGATACACGGCAACCGAATCTCAAAAATATCTCCGAGGTTGCGAGAATGACTGACTGACCATGACGCCACGGAAATCTTCGTGAATGATTCGAGATGAATCTGCTCGAAGCTTGTTTACCTTCCAACGTGATTTTAATAGGGTTTATTTTCGAGGATAATTAACTTTATATCTATCGAATAAAACCTTCTAAATTCAAAAGTAAACAGAATAAAAGAGTTTAATGTGTTTTATTTGATAAATATAAAGTTAACTATGCTCGAGAACAAGCCAAAGACATTTCAACTGTTCGCTGGTTTCGAGTCTCACGTTTCAGATTTATTTGCACCACTTTGTTCCACTTTCTACGATAAGCTGCTCGGTTATTGACGCATTGTTCCACAAATCACAGCTCAGATAAAACCAGCAATTTGGCATATTGTTTCTCCGTCGTGCTCTAAAATATATGTCTACTGCGCGCTAATTCGTTAATGCTTTGGTTTGATATATTGCCGCTGATTTTGTGCAAATTATCGCGAACCGGCGTTCGCCTAAAAAATTTCCAGTCGACGAGGCGGTGTCCGGACGTTTTAATACGCATCCCCGTCTCTTTGGTTCGCAACCGCAAGTTCAATAACACTGACAATTGTTTGTTTGCTGGACCGAACACGATAGACTTGTTAAAGGCTTTGTTATGCTTCTTTCGCTTCCAAATCCGAAGTTTTAGGACTGATTGCTGATTAAAAGAAATGCGCAAAACGGGCCATCGCAACAATATAACGAAATTTACGTCAATTGCCGTCGGTATTTTAGAGAACACGGAGAAATGTTGTTTCGTTGATGCTCCATACATGTCGTGTAGGGAGATGCTTCGGTAACTATTGTACAACCAGGAAATCTTAGCACATAACACTGCGTTTACGATCGATACTAACGTCGTAGATCTTTCGGGTATACAGCGTGCATTTAGTGTAAGCTTTGAGCCAACAGAACTTTGTAAACGTGTGCAGACTGCTTCTGCTCGATTTTCTATCCTAGATATCGTGTACTTTGGGATTCCTTCTTTGTATTAACATTATTGCGTCCAATACAATGACTATGGTTTTTTGCAGTATTATAATTTATTTTAACGAATTTATGCAATGGTTTTTCTGCAAGTCGACCGAGGAAAATGTTCGCATTAATTTGCTTTCTTGATGAACAACTACGAGAGTTATCACGATAACTTATCAGAATTCACGACGGTGGTTCGAACGTATGCAAACAGGTCTGCGAAATTTCGTAAGGATATGTTAATGGATTCTGTCAAAACAAATTCCTAAAATATAATCTTAACATAGGTCAAGATATGCAAATATTTCTGCTTGACCAGGCGAATAATGAAAAAGAAGTTCTACCGCGAGGAAAAGAGTCTAAATAAAACGAAGATTTCGAAAAGATGCTATAGTTGAGATTGGTTGCGGTTAGATCCGTGAGGGATGGAGACTATGCTTGCAATGTTTCCCATCTCGCCTGTTATTGTCTATATGGTCGGGGCGGCCTAACGACCAGCCCTATTTGAACCCATGCGGGCATAACCACAAACCAACGCTGCATGTAAACAGTGCAAAAAATGTGTAATACGATCTGTATCCACGTGGTAACAACATTCGTGTTGTAAGCAGGACACTGTGTACGAAATATATTTTCGCGAATATTTTGGAAATTAAAGGTGAGCGGCGGGAACGTGTACAGGAAGAAGTAGCTCGGAACGATGAGCTAGGCAACATATTTCAATGCTATTGAAATCGGTGAAGATCACCCTGTATAAACATATACGGTAGAATTACTGTAACGTACAGACTGCTTGTTGCTGCCTTCTTGGAATAATTTTTCCAACAAATTGTCATCTACTCTATTTGAAATGATTATATTGGAAAACTGCCGGCAAACAAAGCGTTACGTGCATTTAGCCGGTACATCGTGTTGTTTCACGTGGCATTGTAATCGTTGGCAATGGTTTCCCGACGGCAAGACAATGTTTTCGAGTGGCAACGAAACCGGTGGAAAATTTCAACGAGAGCCGCGATAAGGCTCGGGTCCCCACCGTTCCACGCGGTTCCATTATTCCTGGTGAAAATTCCGTTCCGCCACCAGGCCGCGTCGTTAATTGCTTTTTATTGGCAATGGCCGGCCCATATTTCTCGTAATGACGAACGGCGTGCTTCTGGGGACGTTCAGTGTCGTTCAGAGAAAAAGTGAGAGTTACCTTGGCTGATCCATACCGTTCGAACGTGTGTCCGTGTGGGACCGTGCTTCGAAGCACGCACGCAGGCACGCACGCACGCCTCGGCCAGCTCGGAGAGGGGCTTCTCTATGACCGATGAATGCGCGTGCACGCGCCGGTGGGCGTGGAAAATAGTACAGCAATTTTATTTGCGACGGGAACGATGATTCACTCGGAAAAAATGTAAATTGTTCGACTGTACGAGAGCATGGAGAGATGAACATTCGTTTCGTGCGCCGACTTTGTCGCTTCATTCCCAGCGACGTTGACGATCGTTAAATCTAGGAGGACTTCCGCAACAGTTCAGGGCAATATACTCTATTGTCTCGAAAAGCCAAGACAATATCAAGACAAGAAATCGAGATTCTCCGAAGAAAGAGCGCGAACAACGCAAGATAATATACTCGATATCTTGTGAGAACCTTGGCTTTGTTTTCTCTGGAACGTTCAATACGATTAAAAGCCTGTTAAAGCCGATACTGTACTTAACTCGATGAATTTCAATATAATTTATTTATATTTAAAAATGATTCGATGAAAAATGTATCGTCTAATTTGCCTTTGATAGGGAGGGGGTGACGATATTTCATCTAGCTCATTTATTGCAACGCTGATGTAACTCCTGTCGGAGCGACGGTTTCCTAGAAAACGAGTTCGAACGTTTCGTATCGTTCTTGCACGTGGTTAATTAAATCTGAATGGCAGGGAGATTGTCAGCTGTATACCTGATTTTTCTCTCTCGAGGTTAGGGAGTTTTCGCCTTCTTAACCGCGAACGGAGAGAGTCAAGGTTTCGGCTCGCGGCTATGCGAAATCGGGGTCGCCGCGGACAGATTTAACTGCGCCAGTGAAACTATTTGTAGAATTATGAAATATACGCTGTGGTCGTTGCTCACGGGATAACGAGCTCGCGTTCTGCGCGACGAACAAGCTTCTTGCAGTCTCCTCGTTGTTTTTCCAATCCTCCGATCTTTTTTCGATCGTTCCTGGAACGATCTAAAATTTGCGCGAATTTCGCGAGTAAATATTTGGCGAGACCGAGCCGATTTGTTCGGATTTGTTCCGATTTGTTGGTCTTCCAGGCCGGAAGTTGATCTCATGAACACCGTTTCCAAAAATAGTTTACGCCTTGCTGTTCATTTTGCCCGCGTTTTCGAAGATTCACTCTCTTGGACATTTTCAACGTGATTTTAACAAACCTTAACTTGCTGTAAGGAAATAAACCGTACTTCGTGGCTGTTGCTAGAAAATATTTCACCTATCTGTAATTTAAAAATGCAGGACGGAGTAGAAAATCATTCTTGCATAATTGCATAGAGGAAAGTGCACTGAAAATATCCCAATTTGGAGAAATGCCAAAGTACCGAGGACTCGGAACATGATATTCTTCGTTAATTGTAAAAAGATCATCTCTTTTTTATTTAGTTCATTGAGCGTCAACTTTAAAATGTCCAGGTGTCCATTGTACAATTTCTAATGAATTATTTTAACAACTTAATGGTTGTATATTAGAATCCTTTGGGGTAAAATTTTGTAATCATAGCTTCATGAAAAGAAAAATTGGCTCGGATGCACAGAAATTGGGACATGTACTCTATCGCGTATCTCTCGGTCCCCTGTTACATAAAATCTGAGGACCGAAGCAGTCGATGGTGGACACGTAAAAATCCTTCCTCGTTAGTTGATCCGGCTGACAATAACTTCTCCGACACCGTGTACAGGAGGCCTCGACTTTTTGGACGAGCTATCCACGTTGCATGCGAACGTGGTCGCGTATCTAGACGGGGCAGAACGAGCGCAGCGGTTGGCGGGGAGCAGCAAGATTGCTGGCATATATCGGCGAGTCAGGAGTCACGTTGCTCGACACGCGCTCCGAGCTCTCGGCTGGATGTAGGTTAGTATTTTTAAGTAACCGAGCAACCCGGTATATACAAATACGGCGCTCGAGAAGCAAAACAATGCCGGTGTCGGTGTGTGACCGACCGTGCCACGTCCTAGCCGCTTTAATATTCCCCCTACGATCGCACGGCGATTAAGGAAACGAGCCTGAGCAGCCACACCACGGCGAGGTCCTCGCCGCAACCTTAGATGGAATTTCCTTACGCGCGTTTATGTAAGTTCCGCGCTGTCCGGTTCGCATCACGCTGAACGCGCGAGCCTCGCTTCGATCAGCTTACAATTTCAAAAGGTGCAACAAGAAACCGGCGGTGAACGGGATTTTCCGATCGGTCCTAGTCGAAAGGAACCGCTCGAAATCAACGGGCTACTTCCGAGTACATCAACGTACAGTAAAACCTGTCCGAATGGTCCGATCATTTTTGGGGACGTGTAAAGCACACGCATTTAGAAAATAAAAATAACCGAACATTCGGGGGTTAATTTCCACCCCACAAAGTAAATTACATATGCTTGCTTGTGTGAACAATGTTCATTGTTCTATCGGATCTTCCGGTGGAATCTCGGTTGGTATTGATTATCACTATCGCTGAAATTGTAAGAGAATTTCAGCAAGAGCAAAATTACAAATGCGATAAAAATATTGATCTTTCTAGCTCGAAAGCGACTCGTGTTCATCGACTCTACCACAACCATTCTCCCAGGGATTGATTAGTTTAAATTCTTTGGTAAACGGTTATAGGTTCTGGATATCTTTAATCTTTCACACGTTCCATGACACGTGGATTGTAGGAGGCCCATGATGCGTCATTATTCATAGAATGAGTACAGTTGCTCGCAAAAGTGTGCTACGTTTTTGAGATGTATTAAAACTTTTCTGATTTCGTAGAGCTCAAACTGCCGTCATTTTGTTATTATTTTTTACCTCTGTTAAGGAAAATGTATTGAAAGGGTTTGCTTTTAGGCCAATTTAATGCAAATGGAATTAATTCGAATCGAGCCAAGTGTTTTATCGAATAATACGATATTAATTATATTTGGAGTTTGGGGACCGTAAATTTATTTCGTCATTTGGTCGTGTTTGTAAGTTTCTGTTAGAAGATTACCATAATTCGAAATTGTTATTGGAACGGCGTCTACCGAACCGATTTCATAAGATTCCTAGAACTAACGGTAACTCGATTCTGTCTGTAAGATACAGGATGTGTAGTATTTCCCAATGTTTACCGGACTTATTACATCCCTATCGACAGATTAGTAAGTTCTGTAGAGATGATTCATCATTTGGAAACTACGGCTCGCTTCTGTAGGACGATAATCTCTGGTTGTGAAACCTATATACGACTTCGTGTCTCCAGGACACATTTGAAGAGGTCGTTCAAAATTGTTCAAATTCGTGCATCGTCGTTTTTAAACAGCACGCGAAGTTAATTTTGTAGCTTCTTCCAGGTGAACCGTTCTAGAGCCGAATAACGCGCCATAGCTGACCCCATGACACACATCCGTCGGTTGCCATCTAAATCTGCTTATACGAAAACGTTTCGAGCAGATACATGCGAAGCAACATGCGCATTGCATCAGCAGGTGTGGTGTCACGTAGGATTTTTGTTGTTTTTCGACCACCCGTTACGTACACGTGCGCGAGCATGCGACGCCGTGCATACTTATACATCGTGACTTTCTACTTACGTCTAAGCGCGTCCAAGTGCCGGCCACGTAACTCGTGATCGATCGGATTATATGGTCCACGTGTGGCCGATAAGAAAGCGCACGCCGAGAAATATTCTCCTCGAACAGAAAGAGAGCCGTTCGACGGAACCATGCTCGAATTTCTGGGAAGTCCCCCGAGGCTTCGACTGTTTGTTGAACAGTGTCACGGCCGCATATTGTCACGAAGCGTGTGCGTGCATGCACGAAATACCCGCCGATATTCACGCGTCGTCGCATCGACGTTATCAGCAATTCCTGCTGATTATCGGCACACGGACGCGTCTGGCTGTGCATCGACTGACAATGAATTTTCGGTTTGGGCTTTTCCAGTTAACGAGATCTTCTGCTACTCTTTTCCCGTATTCGGACGCGACCAGGACTCGATAGTTTTCGGGACACCCGGTATAGCGGTATTGTGAAAATTCCAGGGAAGATAACTCGTGTCGATGATTCACTGGCTATTGGGAAGCGTGATAATTGTACCTTGTAAAATAGTATCTGCGGCCTCATCGATTTCCAAAGGCCGATACGTTCTGCAATAACCAACGAACTCGGACTACGAACCTGGAGTCCGTTTTTTCAATGTCATCCTGTCGAACGAACGCCTTTTACCAGATATAACGCAACGTGTTGGATCTGCGTTAAAATGTTCGGTGACAATGACGAAGCTGACGCGATTCGGTCGATATCGTCAGGAACAGATGTCCTCGACCACCCTAATTCTAAAACCTAGGACGCGGTTTCTATAGTTTCCTAATTTCGGCTACCTATTACTGGCTCGTTCGTTAATTCGGTTACGTGGAAAATTGTCCAATTAACCCATTATTCGTCGGCACGTACATACATATGGAATTGATTCCCACGGGAAATAAGAATCTACGGCATCGCAATCAGTTCATAACACGTTTCCCAACCGTCTCGCGATCCTTTCACAGGAACAACCGGTGGAAACGATAAATTATCTTGAGAAATTCTTATTGTGCCGTTGATCGGCTGGCATTCGACATCGCAGATTTATTTGTTATTTGCGCGTAGGCATTGCGTGGCCGTCGGAGTACGCACGTGCGTGAACTTGTGCGTGCCGCGCCGCGAGTAATCGCGCGAGAAAGTGAACGGTAGCAGCCGATGAATACGCGCGAATCGGCAGGAAAGTTCTGGGAAGGACGTCGCCGGCATTTACTAACTTTCCGTCGTTGACTCGAGTCCGAATTTAAATTCGCGTGGTTACGCAACGCTTAAAAGTGGCCTCGCAGACTTCTGGCCTCTGCTCGCGGTCACATGATCCTGCGCGATACCGAATCTAGAGAAGCATTTGTTTCCTCGGTCGCCGACTCTTCTCTCTCGAGTGCTGCGGAATTCATAGAAATCGATGGATTTTTACGCGATAATGGTGGGTGGCATGTGGCGATTTCGTATCCGAGGCGAATCGCTTCTTATCAGGAACGCGTGAGTTCCTGATAAGCGCCAGGTTATTAATCTTTCCGTCGGAGATACGTCCCCGCGGGACGATACAACTTGTTTTTATTACGTAGACGATTTCCTTTGTTCGTAGCTCACTCTCTCCTCTCTCTCTCTCTCTCTCCCGTGGCATTCAATCGTGTTTGTCGAACACAGGGATGCTATTAGACGAGAAACGATGCATGCGTTTCTGGCGCTTTGTTCTTATTTTATCCTCGTTCGCTGCAACAACAAGTTGGACTCGCGTTCAATTAGGGAAGAGTTATTACGCACGAGGAAGAGTTAATTAATAGTTACTGCGACAATTAATGAGTAATACGATCTATTCTGGATCAAGCTCTTCTCCAGAATGACGTGACCTATCAGAAAAGAAGCGAGTGGATGTAGCCTGATCTAGCAAAATAACGCAAGTCCAGCGAACTGTGCTGTTTTGTCTAAAGCAGTTTATTAATCCATTACTCTGTTTAATATGCTCGATACTGCTCGCGCTGATCGAAGCAATTGGTTGAATTATGTAAATCCAGATAAGACGTACATTAACATTGTACTTCGTCTGATAACGATAAGAAAGTGATGGGTAAAGCTTGAAATGACAATATCTGTAGAATGGAAACATGTGATGTCTCTGTTTTGCCTTAGAACCGAGTTACAGTGCTGATTATTAAACTGCGAACTTTTACGTGTTCATGGTAAATTGTGACGACGTCTGAATGATCTAAAATAATAATTACAACACGAAATTATAGATAAAGAACTGAAGGTTTGCGCGTGGTCCCGATTCGATGGGCACGGGACTGTACCGTACATAAAATGGGCCTCATGTATATGAACGACGTCCACAAGAACTAATTAATACTTTTATGATCCCACGTTAAGAACTCGAGGCATTCTGACGCAAGAATGCGTAACACTGATTTCGCGATAAAAGAATTTTTTGAACGAATCGACTGTGCTCGGCGCACCAAGGCGACCAAAGAATGATCCCAGCGAACTAAGTCAGTAAACAGGTCGTCTTCCAACTGGTTAACCGATGCACGTGCACCAAGCGAACCACTAGTAGGTGTAACCATATGTGAAAGTGACAGACACGCACCAACAACCGAGCAAGGTGGTGGGCAGTAAGGTCGACGAAGGACGTTGCGAATGAGGGGCGTTGTTGGCGATTCATCGTACCCTGATTCCGTGCCAATTGAAATCCGAATAATTAAGGTCGGGCGGAAATTTTGAGCGTCCGTCGCGAACGCTGATTTCCTAATTAAGCGGGATATCGCTGCGGTTACATTTTCATTACTACGATCACCGTTCATCTATAAATAATCAAATTACTTGAGAATTAGTCATCGTCAGCATTCCTCTGCCATTTTTCGAATCGATTGGTTGACGAATCTCCTCTCCGAAGCAAGATGGCAGTCTCTAAAAAGGTTTCGTTCGAACCAAAGCTGCGACTGATTGTACAACTGATACAATCTGCGATTATATTACTTTCGTAATTAAACGAAACTCAGCAATGTGGTTTTAATGATCGTAATAATTTTAGGTAGGTTTTAAGGTTGTGAAAACATTGCGGTGTTGCGCGCAGATTCATACGGACCATGACGTTGCTGGTGATTCATAGCGTCATCTTCCTGGTACTTCTTACTCATCGGAATGTTGGCATGCTATCGAGTTGTCGCAAATCTGCTGAACCAGCTCGAAGTGTTAATTGTCGTCGGAAAAAATAAGATCGTAGTAGTTAGCGCCGTCGTTGTCGATGTTCTTAAGAGTAGTTTCTGCTTGTCTGGTTCTACCTTTCTAGACCAAGAACCCAAAATGGTTGAACGCAGAATTTCTATCGAACTTCCGGTTGGAAATCATTATCTTCCAGACGCGCGACGTCCTCGATTCCTCCACGTCCGACGTCTTGAACGTTCGTCGATCAAAGCATCTGTTCTCGGTATACACGTGCCGTTGTTACGTCGACTCACGATCGCAACGGCGCTTCTGTTGCTCGCGGGCAAACAGAATAGGCGAACGTGAGCGGTCGGGCTATGATTTCGTAACAGGACTCCTCCACCGAGTTACTCCATTAATAGCATCTGTAATTACACGAATCCAACCATCGGTATAAGAATATCCGCGGATTCTGCTCGGCGGATCGCGATTATGATATAACCAACGGCCGTGCAAAAGGCGCGGATCTTCGTTATCAACCGGACCAAGTTCATTGTGTGCCTATAATAGTTCATTATTCGCCAAATTAATTATTCTAAGTTTCTGCAGCTCCGTAGAATTTCTTGCGATTCGTCGGTCAACGCGTTCATAGTTTTCCCTTAAGGAGCAACCCGCGTTCATTACCGTCACAGTAGGAAGCCTCTTTAACAATAATTAGCGGAACACTGCAAAACGAGCTGCGAAGAAACGCGCGGAGCTTTGCTTTTCTTCTTTACGTAACTCTTCCTTGGACGAGATACTTTCGTATCCACGTTTATTTACGAGCGATCAAGTTACGACGAGGATGCGCGAGTTCAGCTGTGGATGCACAGGTGTGCATCGCCGAGTCTGTCGCGCTGCAGCGTGGCAAGATCGTGCGAGCGGTGCATTAAAACAATGAAGAAGGAGAGAACGCTCGCGAGTCACATGCCGGGAAATGTCAACCACGTGCAGGTACACGAGGTACTCGCCTGTAACCTGCTCAACGTGATTACGCTGCTGCAAGTAACGATGCAGAAAATTGTTTCAGATAATTCGCTTGGCTGTGTTATTATACATCACACGCCCTGCACCGAGCAGAGAAAAATATCGTTTGAAGAACCAGTTACTAATCAGCGAAGCCTCAGACTGCCTTCTTTCTTTTCCAGTCTATCGGAACCAAGTGATCCGAAATTGTCGCGTCAAGACTAAATATTGCTCGAAACTAATCCATTTGTTTATTGTGAAATTGTTCTTCGTTCTCTCGCAGTGTTCCCATTGATTTGAATAAATAATTTGTGAGATTCGTGCGCGCGTTCTTTTTGTAATCATTTTAGTAATAACTTTGTTACACGCGCATATTTCCAGGAATAGAGCCAGGAAGATACCGATCCAGAATGCGGGATCGATCTCCGGTGCCGGATTCCGAACCTCCGGAGGAGTCGCAATTTATTATTGGTCGTTTATTATACAATCGCTAGTAATTGCTCGCGCGATAGCACGCGTATCGTCCTTTGCGTTGCTTGCACTGCTGCTGCAATTCCGGTAAACCGGGTCGGAGAAACAACACGGCTGCGATTGGTCGTCGCAGCGTGGACGAATTATGTAACATGTTGGTGTCCAATTATATAACGTAAAATGTAATTATATCACGAAGCGGGAACGATAACGTATAAATAGAAGCTTTGCGTCACGGCGTTCGAGCATCGCGGAGAAACGTTTTCTCGATGCCGATCGAAGTCGATCGCAGTTTCCGCGGATCATCGCGAACATCCTCCTCCCTTTCCTTTTTCTTCGAATCTTCCGTTCTAGGAAAGCCGGCGCATAAATTCGCACCGGTTAGCGTTTGTAATTAGTAAACGTATAAATTATTTATGGCCTCCCATGACGAACGACAGTCGTTAAACCTTTAATGGGATACTTTCGACCAACGGCGTCCGTAAACGATGCGTTTCGCACCCTACGCGATCGTGCAAAATGCAATCAAATAAATCAGGAATTACAATTTCAAATACGCGCGACTTTCCGGCTCGTTAACTGCATCCGAGCTTCTCCGGAATAATCGAGATCCTTTCTGAAGGCAGAAAGAAGAGACGAGTCTCGTTTATAAAAAAAACTGCATAATTAGTTAGAGCGAATACGAGCTCGTAATACGAGCAACGTTGACAAGGATGTTGCTTTCGAACGCAACGTCCATCGCTAGCGAACTATTTTTCGCACGAACCGTTAACGAGAAATGTAATTCTGAGGCGTTTTTCCTTAGATCGTTAGAATTCCACGTTCCTGGATCATCACACGCGTTACGTGATCGATGCAATGTTTGACTTGCCGGAGAAAAACTCGGCACGTGTCGTGACAGGGAAATTTTTCGCGCAGTCACGTCATATGTACATGCATATGCATGTATATGCCCGAGCTCTCACGTTTCGAATAACTAATTATGTTGCTAACGTGCAAACGTAGATTCCCCGGTTATCATCGTGTTGCGATCCAGAAAGTTATTTATGGTGGCTATTTATAACTTTTTAACGACACATTTTCCAAGTACTTATTTTTTGTATTTTTTAGTTTTACTCGTCGATAGATCGACGAGGACAAAAGTTGCGCGCACGCGAAACAGGTGTACACATTGGTGCGAATAATTTCCTTGTGCGTTTCTCCCCATCTTCTCTCGTATCAAAGTGTTTTTCCCGCGAATAAATGAATGAAGTGACCAAAGTTATCTCCAAGATTAACCGACAATCGCGTCTTCGCTTCGAGACGGTTTGAGCGACGAACAACGGTCACGACCCGGAAGCGTGACGGATGCTTTGTAGGACGATCATTGCCAAAGCTACGTGTGTAATTTGCATTTCGCATCTTAAAATATCTTATCGCGTATACGTTGTAAAAGATAAATGCAGTTTGCTCTTACGATAAACCGAGTCGTTGACAGAATGCCTCGAATAGTGAAAACGGTAACAGCGTAGAAAAGCTGACAGAAAGATATATAATTCGTTCGACACACCACCTCCAGGATTTTTGGTCACCCTATAAACCCAAGAGTCTCGCACGTACGAGGATCTCGAAGCCGTTGATCGATATCCAAACTTCCATCGGCCAGGAAAGGTTCGTTACGCGACGGCATAGCGTTCGGACGGTGGAGCCTGTTATCGACTGCAATTTTTATGAAGAACGACATTGCTAGAGTTATCAATAATGCGCAGTGGCTCGTGTCTTTTTCCGTCGGCTCTATTTACGGAGTAAAATCTATAACGGGGCTGAAGTGGACGTGGTGCTCCGCCGGGTTATTGACTGAAACGCTCGCAACGCTATTCGTTACGTAAAGTCGGAGACGACCGTGGGCGAGAGCTGGATGTTTCCGCCTCGAGATATTCCACCAGTCGATCGCTAATCGATTGACACGTGGTCGTCATTGGTAACCCCTTGCGCGACTGGATAGCGATTTACCATTGGCTCGGCCGGAAACTGTATATTGCGGTTATTGCACGTGACATTTAAAGTTCTGTAACATCACCCGAGGGACGCCGCCGCGCCGCGACGCGCAATACGGAGAGAAGTAGCCGAATCCGATGAGAATTTATTTTATTTATAATATAAATTTAAATTTATAACAAGGCATATCGAATCTTTTTATTCTTTTACCTTGACTATTTTTTATGCAAACTACAATTCTTTTATTCTTTTAATAAGGCATATTAAGTTTGTATATTATTTTCCAAGTCGTTCAGTTTTCTAGATACTACAAAACGGAGTTTAATAAGGCTGACTTTGTTGAAAATCGTGAGAATGTGAAAGCGACGAAAGTTGCTCGAAGCCGCGACATCCTTTGTGCCGTTACTGTCATTGTTCACGGAACTGTCGCGAGAAATTTCTTTTCGTCGGAACAGCGTGCGTCACGGTGCAATCGTGGCAAGAATTCACCATCCTTACGTGACTGACGCCATCAAATTCTCAGGATTATTTTGAAACCGTACGGTGTCGTTTAACTCCGGATTCTGCCCGCCAACGATTACAAACCGTGTGGAAACATTCACGGAGAAGCGTTACGCAATCGGTCGCTTCAGAAAACATTTTCGTTTCCTTTTATTGTCGGAGGAATTATCTCTCGAAACGTTGTCCGTCTGGACGACGTTTGCTCGATCGTCCAGTTTATTCTTATTTTTCTCGACGCCCATCAATTCGGTCTTCAACTGTTATCGCAAGTACCAAGGCGCGAAGAAATCTCTTCTAACTGCAAATATTTTTTAATTCACAGTTGCGCCGGCTACTGCGAAGGAAATCTGAATTTCGCCACGGCCTCGGAGGATGACGAGGTTTACACCAAGAAGAAGGTTTCTAGGGTGAGTCCTTGATCCGTACGCATCTTCTACATCGTTCCACGAAGCGCGATCGCCGCGAACGTTCTCTAATTGCTCGTGTCATAGTTCTCGGCAAAAAAGGCAACCACCCGGAAGGAAGACCGTCGCGCCAAAATACGTAGTAATGCACGAGGGAAGCGCGTGCATAGACGATCGGCCATTTAGGCCAACGAGGAGAGAAAGGTTTTCCGTGTTGTCGTCCGTATCAGTCGATGACGCAATCGGCGCGGTGGTCGCGACGATGACGGTCACGTTTCTCGAAATCGAGGATTGCGACAGCGCGTGTCGCAGCGAAATCGGATCCACGCCGTCGCGAATCTTCTATTAATTCCGATCTATTTGGGGGCCGTTTTCGCCAACTTTTCACAAGCCGATTTCGCGACACTCGTTTTTATCCGAGGCCCACGCGTCGTCTCTTGACATTTCATTCAAACGGCTCGTGTTACGGCCGGCGTATTTATGGCTGCGCTGCGCCGGCTTCGAGACGCGCGTGTCGCGAACCGGTGCATCCGCTTTCAGGAACGCACCTGTTAACGTCGCTTACGAATCGTTGCAAAGGGGATTCGCGCGTTGCCGCACGCCGATTCGGTTCAGAGAATTTAGTGGCTTTTGGAAAAACTCGAGTCGTTCGAATCGTTATCTGTCGCTATTACTATTAGCGACGCTCTATTTTATGCTGTCTCATCAAAGTAACTAGCGCATATCTATTCAGACTTTTAGCGATTTTTATTATACACGTTGAAGATGTTAACTTTCTTGGCATATGCTTTTTACACCCTAATTTCCCGTTGGTATAAAAACGAATAAGTAGAGAATTCGTTTCCTTGTGTCGCTATCGATGCAGCGGGAACAACACGTGCATCGCGCCGACTTGAATCGAGTCGCAACTGGCGGCGCGAGACAATGCAACGCGCCGGATGCAACGACGCAAGTGTACCACGGGCACGCAAGCAATTGTGCAAGCTGCCTTGAATGATCGTTCGACGGGACACGATATCGGTGCCACGTTGCCCGGATATTTCGAGTCTTCGCTCCGCCAAAAGTGGCGTTTCACGCTCCCGTTCGACAGCCGACGCGACGATGCCAGGATTCGAACGTGCTCGTTGCACGTGATCCGCGGCGCAATTGCAGACTGAACGGTACGCATCGATTCACGAACGGCCCGCATGCACCACGTGCGTAGATATTCGTTCCATGCCACGATTTTCCGGCATTTTCCGGCATTTTCCGCGCGGATAATTCGCGCGGTCACGTTCCACCGGGACATTTTTCTAGAGATAAAACGAATCGCGCCAGTTTGCTCCTCGATATCGCCTGCACGTGCATCAGTTATGCTAGCTCGTTTATGGTTGCATGCTCCGATCCGCGAATGGGAGCAGTCCGTTACCGACGCGATTATCTTTCCATTCATTCGATCGTTCGATCCAGACGATCGACTTTTTCCGAACGTCACACTGACGCGTCCAAAACGTGTCTACTAACTTATCTATAGTATTTTAACGTGGAAAAAATAACGAACGGGATAATTATTACAACTGGTAAGGGAAAAAATAAAATGCCGACGCTTACACGAGCACCGCCGATACACCGACACGCCGCGACATTATTCCTGTCCACGTGCGGAAATAAATCAATTATGCAAAATAAAATCCTTCTGTAACGGTTTTTCTTCGCGAAATTTCAATTTCTAAAACGTCCGACAACGCATGCTTTTAAATACGGCTGACTGATGCGACTCTATTTATTGCTCGCTATTTTTGCATGCAAAATGTCCACGTGTCGATGAACGAACATCTTTCCATTGTTTTCATTCGTTAGTTTATACTAGAGTAACGTGGGAAATTTTGTGATTCGGATAACAATGTTGCTACGCCTTTTCGAAAACAATGAGTCCAAGATAAGGGTAGTAGTCTCAGTAGATCTTTCCTGCAGTAAATGTCCCTATTATTGGCATACAGGTGTACTACATGCTATTGATACAAGTTTACAGGTGAAACTGTTCGATTAATATACGTACCTGCAATCGCCTTAGCTTTCCATTACTTATCAATTCCACGATTGTGGTATTCAAAGAACTTATCGAACAAAAAATCTCGAATTTTTGTAAAAACGAAATGCGTCAACTGATATCTCATTAGGAAAGAGCCATTAGAGCTAATCGCGCGTATGCCGATTACCGCGGCGAGTAGCGTCACGTATGCGCGACGATAGCGACGTCGTATTTTGCGAAAACAAAGTCAAATTATATTACTGTATAAATAAAAACTTGCTTTAAAAAAATGTCCACTCGCCGGACTGCACGCCGGACTATATTTTAATCGCTGTACGCCAATGGATTTTTTACCGATTATATATAAACGTATATTTACACAATGTGCTGCTATTTTGAAAATATAACGAGTCAGAAGTGGACCGGTATTAGCTACACGAGGGTGAAAAAAAGCTGAACTTGTGGTCCCAAGTGTGTCACGTTTGAGCTTATTTTAGATTGAAAAGTTTCTCCAAAGAATCGGATTTACTATGCTCGTATCTAGTGCACGAGCATCTATAGCTACGATATCGCATTCAAACGAGTGTACCATCCCTCGACGATGCGATGGTCGTGCCACTTTTATATAAGTGAGCTGCTGTTCAAGATACGCAACAATTTCGTTCAGGCATGCACGAATAACAGCGTCGGGACATTGTACAGTCATCGGGGAAAGTGTCCGGATCACGTTTCTGCGAAATAATCTAATGCGAATACAATATCGAGTATGTGATAGCGATTCTCCGATTTTCGAAGAAGAACTGCTTCTAGATTCGCCAATTATACGAATGAACTATACACGCAGTTATCGACGATAGTCGAGAAACTTTACATATCGTTAACGAGTGAATAAAATATCATACATTAATAAATAGATGTCTTATTAAATTAAAAGTACATATCATGATTCAGACATATATAAGTGCACGCGACAAATAAATGAAATAATAAAAATAAAATAGAAAAAATAAAGTAAGAAAATGAAATTAGAGATAAAAAATAAAGTGGGGATAAAATGTAATAAAAAATAAATAAAATTGATGTTTTTCTTTTCGATTCAGAATCGATTCAAGAATCTATTTTTTTTCTGTTGCGAGAATCGTGCATCCCTATCGCAAAGGATCGATACGCCTACTTCGAATCGGGCACGGCGATCTATAGCGAAGTGTTTACATTTACCCCGATCGATCTTCCATAAATGTCCGGCGCTCGTAAGAAGCCAATCCATAAGATATTCGGGGAACGGTTTTTACATGGAAAGAGCCGGCGAATTCGCACGCGACTGGTGTCTCTATGTATAATCGATCGGCGAAAGATTAATCGCGATTACGCAAGAGTTTAAAACGGTGCCGGTTGTGTAATCGGAGATAAAGGCCTAACTGATTTTCGCCTGGTCTCCGTTCGGGCAACTTCGGCAACAACTTGAATTGGCAATCCGAACGATTCCAATGGTATAGGATTGTTTTCGCGATGGTCTGCGAAAACGAGTCAAGGATGCTCCGGAGCGTCAACATCTCAATCACGGACGGAAAGTAAATTATTTTTGAGCCGGCGGCGGTAAGATCGCCTCGCGAAAATAAGCGCGGGCTTATGTTACTAATCGGTTCGACTCTTTCGCAACAGTTCACACCGGCCAATTGTACAATATCCGTTTACCTAAATAAAATCGGATCGTCCATTTACAGTAATTTATCACGTGTTGTGTAACAACCAGTATCGCGTAGTTCCGAAGACCTACGATATTATATTCCACCTAAAGGAAACGAAATTAATCGCACGTGGGCTGTTACTTAAAATATAATACCGTGCTACTGCGACTTTCAGCGATCAAAGAGTTGCTTTATCTAATATTTTCTAATATTACCTAATAATATACTGCAACTGTAACAGCTGAAGTAAACGCTAGTACCGGACGCGTTCATTTGTCTAATCACCGGGCTGCGGATATTTATTGCAAAGTAAAAATTGCTTTGACGATGACTGTTCTTCGTGCGAATAAAAACCTTTTTCTTTATCGAGGATTTTGTCCTATCAAATTTTTGGCACGGCTGCTATTTTTGTTCTCCGATAAAGCGCTCTTTTATATCGAATTGCCCACAATCCCCGAGCGACTTTGCGTTCAAATTAAATGTAAAAATTCGGCTATCGGAGTTTCTACGTTGAACGCACGCATCCCGGAAAATTTGATCGGTTCGGTATTAATTTGCCAGCTAAGAAGAGGTTAAAATAAGATCGTCGCGTGACTCAACCAATGTTGAAGATATGCTTTATCTGTTCTGTTGGTTCGTCATTCATGCTCACACGTGTTAAAACGTTACGACCCGTTCATTCGTCGTGCACGTGATGCCATCTAGTCAGCGATTGGTTAAGCTCAATATCGGTTCCGTTCAATAAAATCGCTAATTCCGTGAACACCCGTTATTATCATCGTCGCGCGAAGCATAATGAGAAAACAGGGATGACTAGACAGTTACGTATCCCGCGATAATTTTATCTGCTGTAGAAATCGAAGAACCGTAACATTCGCAACATCATCGAGAATTACGTTTCCTAGTTAAAGGATAATCACCCGAGCCTCGATGGCTTCTTGAATGAAGCTCAAGCGTTACTCGTGCTAACGCATTTGCTAAACAAATTCTTACAAGCAGCTGTTTCAAATAGTCTTTTAAGTAGTTAACTTTCTATTAGGTGTTTCAGTCGAATAACTACGACACGCACTAATCGTTCATTTAATTGGTCAATGAACATTATCTGCAACTGTAGAGAAACATCCCAGATTAGTATATTGATATTTCGACAAATTCTTTTGATGTTTGGATATTGAAATCCTAGCTTATTCATTTAAGAACTTCGATTACATTAAAAATGGTATTTTTATAAGCACTATAAATACTGTACTATCGTACAGTGCATTCAATATAGTGGTCTCGTATTAGGCACCATTACCTTTACCACCCCCATTAGCCATCCAACCGTTAGAAAGCTTTTCACTTGTACTTATGTTCTTTAGCTTTAAAAATCGCAGCCGGACTTTATCCATAACACAAGCTTAATTTCTATAAATGTTCCTTTTCCATTGAATCTGAACTCACCCCTAGCCTTATCCGTCTCTTATCAGAAAACGAGAAGTTTTCCCGGAGTTCTGTTTCACGAAGGAACGAAGCGTCACGAAGGCTTGACGCAAACGTAACGATTGCTACGAGCTTTCCGACGAATGAGACGCAAGTACGATGTTATGGAATATCGCCTTGGACTTCGCGCGATGTCATTAGCGAAGTCGATAACGGAGCTTTCTCGATAACCGATCGGAGGTTAATCATATTATGGACCGGCACGAGATAAACACGAGTGTAATGCCGATTCTGGTAAATAATACCGGGTAGTTTGGACTTTAATACAAGCTATCGGGACTGATTCTCCTGGTTTATGTACGCGCGTAGTATCGACGTTGTATCGCTTTTTCCACACGCGCACACGGGCCGTCTACATTGTCGCGGATGTTATTGACCGTGTAAGAGTTGCCATTTTGTTCGACCGTTAATCTCCGTTGTTAATCTGAATCTTACTTGCGCAGAAAATAGATGGTGCAATAGCGAGATGAGATAAATTTCCGAAACGCTTTAACGCGTTAAGCGTCGAAAATCAACCCCCGAGATTCCCAAATCTCAAAGTAATTTTATTAACGAAACTGCAACTAGAAAGTTACAATCTGTCATGGTGCGATGGTATCTTAACAATTTCGCACGCATAAATTCGTTTCGATAGATAGATGGTCGATAGTTGTTTACAACTTACAATTAGTTGATTCCATACAATGTCTTTATACGTACAGTCGACTGTTAGGGAAAAAAGTTGTGAATTCGCGTGTTCACGTGCACTTCACGAGTGGTTACGAGTAGAAACAGGAAGCAATAAACAGACACGTGAGCCAGTTGTACGTATTCAGTACCACATGCAAGTGGCGTATATAGGGTGTGTTACAAATCACGCGCAGCTGATCGCAAGATTATTTCGAACAAAGATATTAGTCTAGAATGTAAAATGAACTGTTGTATTTAATCCATCTTGCATTTAATAATTCTACTGGACGATTCCACTGTTTTTGATGTTCGAACCGCGTCGATCGAATCATGTCGAATAATTTTGGGTGTTCCGCGTGAATCGGGGCTACAATTAATTGTCGCAAATTGTCGACGTTCATGGAGCCACTCGCCATGGTATTCAAACGTGACAGAAATAATATTGCTGATTGCGTGAAGGTTGCTGAAAACAGCACGTGTTTATTCAGAGAATGCCACCCGTAATCAACCTAGTCACATGTTTGTCCTCGTAAACGTATCTTCCACGTTCAACGTGATCGTTCGTCAGTCAGAGACACCAGATAGACGACATTCTAGAATTAGACGACTTTCGCGAAAAACGATGTGCTCGGCGAGGCGACGACGACGACGACGACAATCGCGAACAGGAAATCGAATTTGCGCTCGTCAAGGATAGTATCGCGCTACGCGATCGCGGGTCTCGTCGCTTTATCGTCGGTGAAATCGAACGATTAGGTTAGCTAGACTCGAGCGATAAGCGTCGCGTCGGAAAACCAGACTCCGACGCGGCGTGCGCGCTCATTCCCGCCGTCCATTGATTAGATTTTAATTTAGAAGGCTCGTATTATCGCCTCATTGCGCACTTCGCGATTCACCCGGAGGCCTTCGGTGTTTTCTGCAGCCTACACACCGTGAACTCTCCTCGAAGGAGACGCGTTTCCGGGTACGAGAGTCGAATGGAAAACACGTTTCATAATGCGTCTTCGAAAAATCTACGACTCGTGCGCTTTCATTTTTATTCCTTGACTTTGTTTATTGCAACTTTGTGTCGCGTTGCTGCAAACATTTGCATTGTATCTAATTAACGAGGAAGGGTAGACGCAATCACATAATGCGTTTGAAATCCTGTGTCCTGCGGGGGATGGTCTGAATTTTTAGATGAGCTCGAGCGCGTCTTTAGATAAGCGTCATCAAAGGGACGCTTATAATTTCGACCCTGCACTCTGTCAAATAACTAAATCTCTGTCCTATTCGCGCACTGAAAAATCTTCTGTAGCACTCGGCGAACGGTTCTATCGTGAAATTTGAATTAGCCGGAGTTCCGCAGTTGCAAGGGGAAGCAACTCGCGAGGTGAAGAGCTCCACTGTTAAGCCGCTGGATCCGGTGATGCCCGGTTATCGTTTGAAAAACACTGGAGGGGCCACCGTGGTCAACCGTTTGCCGATAAACTCCGGTCGGCACGCAAGCTGCTATGTCAGCCGCGAAGATCTTCTCGGTCCGGTTCTATCCGGACCGCCGCGCCGATAACTCGACCCCATTAAAGCAGTTTCCCGCAATTTTTGCCGAGATTCAGCTCCTTTCCCGGATTGTTGGTCGGCTGCTCGTATCGGTGTCGAGCAAGCAGAAGCTTCGATGTCGGGGGTCAGCGAGCTGTTTTGATGTCAGTGCGCTGTCCCGTGCCTACCAGCGAGTATGTTCGCTGCCAGCCCGATATCCGAACGCGGACCATCCTTTCGCTTCTTTGGCCGAAGCAACGACGAAAGTGCAATTCTCGAAATTTATAGGCTGCTTCCTTAGCTTGTGCACACATTGTTTGTTCGATAAAAAAAGATCGATGTTATCTGCAGTCCTTTAAACGACACTGCGTATTCTTCGCTTCGCATTATTGCAGTTCCTGCTGAGGTTGCATATATACTGCAATTGGATCTACAAGACTGCGAGGGGGGGGGGGGGGATCGTATTTACGCATTCATTTGACGCTTCTGATAAGTCTAATTAGTGCATTTGCTAACTCGTTAAACGCTATTTCTCATAAAATTGAGATCGTTACCATCTAGACGTTTACAATACATTGGTACATCGCTTTACTGGAATGGATTTGAACGATCTCAAAAATATTTTTTAGCTGTCGGTCCCACGTGTAAGAGATTCTTCAACAACTATGAGACGAAACTTTGGCGCGCGTCACGTGTCTAACGATCGCTCTCATGCATACGAGTATCTGGTTCAAGGCAGCGCAGTGAGCTCCTTGCATAGAAAAATACGTGATCCCGATAGCATTCTGAATTTTTTTATATGTGCAACCATTAACGTCGAGCTCGTGGCGAATGAAAATCAGAGTTGAAACGAAACGGTCGCCTTTTTTTTGCGAGGGAACGGAGTCACTCGACTGGTTTCAACTTTCAATCCCGTCGAAGAACTATATATTTTTTCTCGGCTGATTATTGCTTTGCACACCTGACACGAGAACAACGATTCAGCAACGAGAACGACTTGTCTATGCGCGCGTCTGAACGCGCATGCTACAGATCTCTCTTTGCATTGGTGTACGTTCATACTGGGCTCTAAAAACGATTGTTTAGAGCAATCCCGTAATTAGTCTCTGCGAGGACAAAGAGTCAGAGCGACTTCAAAATTTCAGCATTCGTAGCAGCTTCTTATAAAAATATCTGAGCCCATATTCTTGGTACTCGCCACCACTTAAAATTCGAATATAGTATCTCGAAAGTACGAGACCACCTGTAAAAATATCTGGTCGGAAATTCGAACGCAAAGGTCCGAAAGTGCAGAATCACTTTGCCGTCCACGTAACAACGGAGTTCGCCCCCGCGGCTGGGGGTGGCGAGCGAGGATCAGAGAAGCCTCGATCAAAGCGAGCAGAGTTTCATTCAGCGAGCGGGAAAAGTGCTACGAAAGATAATTCCCCGGCGAGCTTCCTTGGCGGAACGTGTTTCCTCACGTGTTGGGCGTTATGCATCGCGTTTACAACACGTGATAGCACCGCGGCGTCATCGTCGAGCGACATCTCCCTCCTCGTTAAAGGAACGTAAGCGCCGCCGCCCGTGGATCGCAGTCGTGGTCGTGCCGTATCAGAGCACGCACAGTCGAACCGGGACCGGTGTTAATTCCTCGCGTTCATCATTGTGTGCCGCGCCGTGTTGCAGCACGCATCTCTCTAGAGTTTCTGTCGCTCCATAGAAGCGCTGGAAAAAACCGATCGTCCGCGGCGAGCGTCGCGCCGAGACTCTGCTTTTCGATCGAGTACTCGTTGTTCGATTACGAACGTTCGGTTACGAATTGTTCCTCGATTTATCGGTGGTGACATTTGCATCGTTTCGTTCAGTGAATCTCTCGCGACTCGAAGGGAACGAGGGGGTTGCCGAGTGATTCTTGAAGTTCTGTGCCATACTTTCGAAGAAGGATCCAGTGTGTTGCCGCGCTTCGTTTCTTACGGCGAGGCTCGACGATTATTCTTAACATAATGGTGACGCACAGCATGGACAATATTCTGAATATGCAATATTATCCGACGAACGGTCACGTTGAGGCGGCGATGCACTCGTCGCCGCTGCGGAAAAGGCGATGCTTGAATAAAGAGGTGAATTTCTCGCTTGCGTTTCCTCGCGCGCGCCGCCGAAACTTGGCCGAAAATTTGGAGAAAGTTGCCCCGTGCTACGAATTACGTTTCCGCACTTTTTGGCATTCGCGAACGCGTTCGGCTTCTTGCGTCGTTATCCGTGTCCACAGTTTTTCTCTTCAACGTTGCGCCACGGACTTTATACGCACTTATTGCGTACTATTTCATTTTCGGATGTCTGAGGGAAAGCAAATTGCTTACTTTTGCGAGACGATGTACCAAAATCTATATTTTCGAGATGCGTGATTTTCGGCAACGTCCTCGTTGCTCGATATTTGCTCTGCCGAAGGAATGACATACAATCGTGAGAACCGAAAGGGGGTCTTCCTAAAATTTTTTTCACTTTTGATAACGATATAACGATAAGAGTCGAGCGTGCTTGTAACTCGGGTTTAAGATAAACATCCCATTACATCCTCTAGCAGTCGTAAAAATGTTAGCTCTGCTTCCCATATTTTACGAACGCGGCGAGCAACGATCGTCTATCTATACACGTACGACCGTCTTCTAACGCGTTCTCTTAATTTTGGTTGCAGCAAGATCCGATGTCTCATAGGATCATCGAGAAACGGAGAAGGGATCGTATGAACAATTGCTTGGCAGATTTGAGCAGGCTCATACCTGCCGAGTATCTGAAAAAGGGCCGAGGTCGCGTAGAAAAGACGGAGATCATCGAGATGGCGATTCGTCACATGAAGCATCTTCAAAGTCTTCGACAAGGTACGCATCGCGTTCGTATCCTGAATCATGCGGTAGAATCGCCTGTGCGTTGCAGCATGGTGCTCGTATGTCCTAAGCAATATTGTATTCCATCCTCCACACCCGCGTGTAAATTATTCCGGTGACCTTTCCGCTTCCTTTCTCGAATAATTCCTTCCCCCGGATGTCGATCGCGTTGCCAAAATTGGACGAGACGAAATCGATCATCTAATCGTTCCAGCGCTCGGTTCCTAATTTATCATTGTCCACGTTTTCAGAAACGAAGCACCCTGCAGTGACGTCAGCGCCCACGCACCCCGAGGACAGCGTGGACAGCGTCTCCCACTCGACGGTGACGTCCACCGCAGCCGAGCACTATAGGCTGGGTTTCCAAGAGTGCCTCAGCGAAACCATGCACTTCCTCGTGGAGGTGGAAGGTTTCTTCGCTAGGGACTCGCTCTGCGTGCAGCTGATCAACCATCTGCAACAACACTGCGAGAGGATCTTGGCTACCAGTGAGTGTCGACGCCATTGTATACTCGATTCGCGCACAGCTTCGAACGGAGAGGTCTGAAGGGCAAAATATTTAGCAAACGGAATATTACAATAATCTGATTGAACGAATGCGTATAGGCCGCGCATACTCGAGCATCGAGTGTCATAGATAACACTCTCCCCTTTCGAGTCGAGTAATCGAGCGTCTTGCAGAGATTAGGTCGACATTTTCACCAATAGAATTCAATTTACTCGACGCGATATCGATTCGATACCCTTCTCGATGCCAGGGTGCCCTCGATCGCCAACGGTAGAATCAGTTATTCGACGACGCTCGTCGATTACGCGATACAGGGGGTGATAAATTATCGGAGCTGCAAAAACAATTTGTATAAAAAAATAATAAGAGAAAACGGTTCTAAATACGCGATTGGAAGTACATACAAGATTGTATCGATTTCCGAGAGCCGACAGTTTGGACCGGAAAAGGCCTTCGAGTTACTGAACTCGAAAATCTGATTTTAGGCGACAGGTTAGGCTTCCCTCACCCGGAGATGCCAACCTCGAACGGCACCGTGAACGGCGGCTACCCTCACACCAGCATTCCCACGATATGTCAGCCGAACGCCCACTCGGACCAAGGTTCAAGTTCCGGTGTGAGCTCGTTCGGGGACCCGGAGCGTCCGCTGCAGTCGACGATCATACCGCCGCCGGTGATCGTCAGCGACGACAGCAATCACAGCACTCATTCGCACAGCACACCGCCCAGCACCAGCTGCAAGCCATCCAATTACAAGTTCAAGAGCTCCATCAAGCAAAGGTTCTCTGCCGAAAGGATAAAGTCCAGTCCGCCGCCAGCGACCACCGCGGAGAAGCCATCGTCGTGGCACGGGGTGCCGATCTTCGCTTTGCACGACGGCGGAGCCTTCTACGTGCCGCTGACGGTCGAAGCGTCGCTGCTGAGGCCCCATCTGAACTTCATCGCGGACATTGGCCCTGACACGGTCCTGCATCCGGTCACAATCTCGGTGAACTTCAATCAGTCGACTCCGTCGGCGTGGTCGAACCATCATAGCCCCACGCATCAGCAAACATAAGACAGCGAGGCGCGCTTCGACTTCTTTTTCTATTCTCTCGCGCGACTCGCTGACGCGTCCACCATGGTCCGCGCATGTAGAATGCGCTTGAAGAACGGCATGGACGCTCTCGATGGAGCTGCACGACTCGGCGAGAGCCGAGGTTCGACCGTTTTCTCGCCGACCACCGGATATTGGAAGATCCAAGTATTTCAGGTGGTCGATGGCGTTCGACGGCGTTCGACGGCGGAGAGGAGCCCGCCACTGGAGATTGTGGTTTATGTTTCTTTCTGGTTCTTTAGTTCGTAAGATTCGACGAACACTGCTTATTACCGTATCCGTTTCACGAAGGATGGAGGTGTCGAGGATATTTTTGTATATTTACCGAGGCTGTGGGTTGTCTTAGCATTTACAAGGTTCGAGAGACGGAGCGATAGAGATTGGAGGTAGAGATAGAGTATTAGGGCGTGGAGCCCCTCCCGGTTACTTTAGCTTCGGTGTGCCTTTTCTTTCTTTACGTAGGTAAATCATCGTTGTGCCGACGAGTTCCGTACCTCCTAGTTTCTCTGTTTCTTTTTTGTAATTTCCACGAATCGTTTCTTTTCGTTTCATCCTCCACTGTCTCTGTTCCGTTTGTTTCTACATGCTTTGATTCTAGTTTCGTTTCCTCTCTTGTCTTTTCTGTTTTTTTTATTTCTGTGATCCGACGAACACGTCACGGTGTCCCAACTTCAACATGGAATTCTAAGTTTCATCGACGTTTGCCAATTAGTATTAAAAATTCATTCTCTTTTTCTTTCTCTGTCTCTCTTTCTCTTACGTTAAAAACGGATAGCGCCTTCGCAACGCGTTCGGTTGATCGACGGAATTTCTTTTTTTCGAGATGCGAGGCGACCGAGAGAAGTGCCTACACACTATTTTCTGGTTTAATCGATTCCAATTCATGTGATTAGTCCCGTATGTACGAAAAAGAAAAAGAAGAAGAAGAAAGTGTTTAGTTTCTGCGAATAATTGTGTGTCACGTATTCGATCGCGAACGTGGATCGAAACTGCTCGACGCCCCGGCAATACGGGCCTCAGCAATCAAAGACTGACCAAGACCTGCATTACACTAAATTCTTGTAAGATCATTGCATTAAATATATATTTGTACATACCATGTCTAGTTGTAACATTAATGAAGAATTTATGCGGAATAAATTATATTTACCATAAGCGCCTACGAGCTTTCTCGTGCTAGAAGTTCCTACCACACATTGCACGTATAAATTGTAAATTAATGAAGATACCAAGTTTGAAACGATTCACAATTAAGATATTACAGTTATTATTATGCATTATGCATCCTAATTGTCCGATAATAACCATACGCCAACCGAATGGTGTTTCTATCGAGGAATGGTCATCTTATAATAGCAGCAATGCGCAATTTACATGGATTTGTCGCACGTCTATCGACACAAGAAATGGACACAAGATTCCCAGCATCCGAGGATGATGGAGAAGAATTCAACGAATTGCAATTAAAATTTTTTTTATTACATCAACATAATACTGGCTAAGGGTCAAACAATTGTAGAACGCGTCTATTAGGGGTATGGAGGTTAACACGAGCGACCCACGAGACGAAACCCGCTCGCAAGCGAGAGGAGCGTGTTCTCGTTCTCCTTTCGCCACGGGGGAGCATCGGCCGGATCGCGACAGGGACAGGAGGGGTACAGTAGTCTAATGATCCCTAACTAGAGATAAATACAATCTTACAGAAGTAATAAAATTAATTGCAGCGAGGCAACAACCAAGTCTTCAAAGAAATCAGCCTTAACGAATTCCTCGAAATAAATCGATTAAAAAGTCGGGGATGCGAGGCAGCGGTGCGTGTAGAGTGTCATCGTGCGATGGTGGTTGTCGGTGTAACATGCTGGGTGTTAACGGCGTGTGTTGCGTCGGTAGAAGAAGAGATCGATCGTTGCGGGGTTTCCGTTGACGGTCCCGTGTTCGAATTCGGATTCGCAACCTTGAAATTTTACGATGGAACTTGATCGCGAGTGGAATCGAGGATGTGCCCGACACCGCTGCCTCGATATCTCGTTTCGTCGCCACGACTATCATCCCGTCTGTCGTCTTTCGGTGTGGTATTGTAATGTGTGTATGTATTTAATTGAAAAACCTAACTACACAGAGTCCAAGGGAACTGAGTATTACCTGTAATTGGACACATATCTTCGTCAATGTAAGAGTGAGTAAAAACGTAAGAACTTCACCTAGCATATGTGGGGTGTGCGCGGGGCATGGGTGAACTGAATGTGCAGATTCGGATAGATGCGCGGATTCAACACTACCGGATAATGTAACGGGGGTAAGCACAACATTTTTTCACTTTTGGTATAATTAGTTGAGTATGAGTTGAATGGAGCAGTCGCGGTGTACCGCATCCGAGAGGAGAATCCCCGAGCGGAGACGCTCGTCGGGAGCCAGCCAACCGACTGCGAGCTTCCGAGGAAGCTTGATGGTTACTTTTTCTTCTGGGCTTTCTCCGCGGCCTTTGTGACCTTGCCCTGGGTATCTTTGAAGGTGACGCTCTGCGAACAAATTCGTTTCCGTCATTACCTTAATCCGATCGCGTACCTTAATCCGAGTTTTCGTACTTGGGAATACGTACTTTGATGACGCCTACGGCGACAGTCTGACGCATGTCGCGGACTGCGAACCGGCCCAATGGCGGGAACTCCTGGAACGCTTCCACGCACATCGGTTTGGTCGGCTGCAACATCACGATCGCCGCGTCGCCGGTCTTGATGCTCTTCGGATTCTCTTCGGTGGTTTTGCCGGTACGGCGGTCGCACTTCTCCTTGATCTCCGCGAATTTGCAGGCGATATGAGCGGTGTGGCAGTCGAGGACAGGCGTGTACCCGTTGTTGATCTGTCCCGGATGGTTCAAGACGATCACCTGTGCGGTGAAGTCGGACGCCCCTCGCGGAGGCTGGTTCTTCGAGTCCCCGGCCACGTAGCCACGTCTCAGCTCCTTCACCGAGATGTTCTTCACGTTGAAACCGACGTTGTCGCCGGGTAACGCCTCCGTCAGTGCCTCGTGATGCATCTCCACAGATTTTACCTCGGTGGTGAGAGCGGTCGGAGCGAAGGTCACCAACATGCCTGCGCGACGAAACGTTAACACGTTCAGATACGATATCGATCTCGAATCGTACAGACCACTTTGGAATTTAAATATTTCGCTTGGCGGTTGAAAAATAGTACTTTTTGCCAAGTGCATTTTCCCTTCGATGCATTCAAATGTGAAATTAGAATATTTATATTGTTAAAATGCAAACGTCTGTTGTCTGTTCTTGTTGTAAATACTGTCACCAACTATTTTAAACAGTACTTGAGACATCGTTTTTTTAAGTTCTTTTCAAGTCTGGAGTGGTGCCAAGGAAAGCAATTTGAATATTATTCAAAGATTTCAAAATAAAGCCTTAAGAGCAGTAGCAGCTGCCCCATGGTATGTTGGAGTTGGAAACGACCCTCGCCATAGCGATCTAGAATTGGAGTATGCGAAAGAGCAACCAAAAGAGTTCGCGACAACGCACAATAATAGACTGGAGAAGCACCCCGACGAGTCGACTAAGAATCTGACGCAAACTTCTGGTATCGGAGAACTAGAGAGACATTCTAAAGAAAAATAGTATTAATCCGTGTCCCAGTATTATTAATTGAATTAAAATATCTCTAATAAACGGCTTTGAATATTTTTACATGGAACGACTGACTGCATCGATTGGTGCATCGAGAAATATGCGATACCATTAAGAGGGATTAACCGCCCTTCTGGTTGAAAAAGAAAAAAAAGCTAGAAAAGTAGAAATTATGCCAAAAAAACTAGCCTAGTTTACGTTTCGGTAGAGACTGGCGGAGACTGCAACGTACCTGGCTTGAGAATGCCGGTCTCGACGCGACCGACGGGTACGGTGCCGATACCGCCGATCTTGTAGACATCCTGAAGCGGCAGACGGAGTGCCTTGTCGGTGGGTCTGGACGGCGGCAATATGGCGTCGAGGGCCTCTATCAGAGTCTTTCCGTCGGCGTTCCCGTCCTTGCGTTCCACCTTCCATCCCTTGTACCAGGGCGTCTTCGCCGACGGTTCCAGCATGTTGTCGCCGTGCCATCCGGAGATCGGCACGAACGCGACGGACGCGGTGTTGTAGCCGATCTTCTTAATGTACGAGGACACCTCTTTCTTGATCTCCTCGAACCGGCTCTCCGAGTAGGGCGGCTCGGTCATGTCCATCTTGTTGACGCCGACGATCAGCTGCTTGACGCCCAAGGTGAACGCGAGCAGCGCGTGCTCGCGGGTCTGGCCGTTCTTCGAGATCCCGGCTTCGAACTCGCCGATGCCAGCCGCGACGATCAGCACGGCGCAGTCCGCCTGACTCGTCCCGGTGATCATGTTCTTGATGAAGTCGCGATGGCCCGGCGCGTCGATGATCGTCACGTAGTACTTTGCCGTCTCGAACTTCCAGAGCGCGATGTCGATCGTGATGCCGCGCTCGCGCTCGGCTTTCAGCTTGTCCAGTACCCAGGCGTATTTGAACGAGCCCTTGCCCATCTCCTGCGCCTCCTTCTCGAACTTCTCGATGGTACGCTTGTCGATGCCGCCGCATTTGTAGATCAGGTGACCGGTCGTGGTCGACTTGCCCGAGTCTACGTGGCCGATCACCACGATGTTTATGTGAATCTTCTCCTTACCCATGTCGAGGGCACTCTAGTCACCTGGAAGAGAAAGCAGAAAGGTGGAAACTTCGCTTCGATATTAATCCCATCGCGGGGGCGGCTGCTGCTAAAGGTCGCGAATTATTTTCAGCGAGTGCTCGCGTAGCCGGCGTAACATTAGGCCGAGGCAAAAATAATACTTTTACTTTGTGCTTTGCCAATAATGTTCCAAACGTTTAACTTTCTTTTTTAGCAGGCTCCTTTGTTAACGCTTGTCCTGAAAACGTTCGCTTATTTTAAAATTATCGCGTGCGCCGAGTGCGCTCTGCACTTGTGCAACAACTGCACAGTGTCCTTCTCGATATCCGCGTAATCGCATGTCGCAACAGTGATTCAGTGGAATTCGGCGACAGGGAATTTTGGCTATTTGTTATCGGAATACGTTGCAAATTTGATACAATATGGTAGAATGATAACACTCGCGTCGACATATTGCAATCGCTCGACGGCTGACCGTCCGCGGACTTAAACTACTAGCTCGCTGAAAATTAACTCTTTCCGACTCTCGCCGCTCTTATTTCAATCGGTCAACCAACTGCTGTACCTTTGATTTGTTTTCGAGCATAATTAACTTTGTATTTATCGAATAAGATACACAAATTTAATATCTCTTATTCCGTAAATATAAAGTGAATTATTTCCAAAAACAAATGAAAGGCGTCACGGTAACCGGCTCGACTCTACTCTCCGTCTTTCTTTTCACCGCGCTCGCGTTTCAAATATTTTTTAAACGACGCCATCCCAAATAAATCGAGCATCGTTTGGTGCCCCATATCCAGCTCCGGCAAGCATGAGGTTGATTTACGCCGGTCCGGAAATCACGGGTTCGTCTGCCGATTCGTCGAGCACGCATAACCGGGCGACGTATCGCCAACGAGTTGCTTGGGAACTTACGGGTCCCGTTATCGATCCCCGGCTGCATTTTTCCGGAAGGGTAAATATTGGATTAGCGTAGACGGCCACGATTATTACCTCGAATCCGATTACAAGACGATTTCTCGTGGATTAGGCTGAACGAACTTGCGTCGTCATCGACGCGATAACCCGTGCCCGGGGCGCGCGGCCGGGTTCGTTGCACGCGATATCGACGCCTGTGCCCCTATATCGGCGTGGACAATTAATATTTACGTGTCAACGAAGACTGGCCAGCGAACCCTGAAAGGTATTGATTCGTCGGAACGGACGACATGCGGGCCACGTCGAAAATACGAGGTGCGGGTGTGCGCGCGTTTACTCGCTCGATCCCCTAAAAAGAAAGACCAGAGGAGAGCGAGCGCGCGCGCGCGCGCTTGTGTGTGTATGTGAGAGAGAGAGAGAGAGAGTTGCACCTAGACTTCAGCCTCCCATGGAGTATGCCCTCGCGACCCAATACCGGCGGCGATCGATATTATTCCGGTGTACCGAAAATCGTGCACCCGGACACCATCACCGAGCACCTCTGTCGGCGCAAAGTGCATTTCACGTTAGATAGAGCGCACCGATTCGCATCACACCGGCCTTTTCTAATAATAGTCACAGCGGTCGGAGTAGCCATTTCGCGGGCCAGCAATTTCAAGCTCGAGATTCCGGCATCGGGTTCGAGGAGGCCGACGACAGGGGCCGATCGGCTTCGAATCGATCGTCCATTGCACGCACCAACGTCTACTTACTTTCCCGAGCTCGATCGGCGAGATTCGCATCCGTCGCGCAATTCTCGGCTGGCTAACGCAATCGCCAGCGGACAGGAGGTTATACGGCGAGAGGGACCCGGCGAGGACTGACCCGGCACCGGTTCCGGGGGTTCGGTGGTCACTTACCTGGGGATCGATCGCGAGAACTCTCCACCGCGTATTTCGATGGCACGCAGGGCTAGGAGGACTCGTGGAATGCGGCCCAGGGAGATCCGATTTGCGTCGCAACGATCGCACGCCCTCCGGATCGCGTAATGGCCGCGGCAATGAACTGGCGGCGCACTCTCGGCTCGGATTCGCGGCCCGAGCCCGGCCCGATACACCGCCCTGCCCGCTTCGAGCGGCGTTTTCTTCCTCGATCGGAATTTCGGCCGCGATTTCGCTGGTCCCGGCGCCGGCGAGATCGATCCGCGGCGTTCCCTGCTGCACGTTTCAATCGAATATTTCGTACGTTCACACTAGGGGGCGAATTCGCGCACCGGGTCGAATCAATATGTCGCCAACCGGCTCGGGCTCGTTTCCCGTGTCTCGCGGACGCGTTCGCTATCGACGCGGTCGACTCGCGATGATTCTTTGTTTTCGCGATTGGTTTCAGACCGGTGGCCCAGGCGCGGGCACAGACGGCTCTACTTACCGGAGTCAACAGGACGGTGGCGCTGGAAAATCCGCGTGTAATCGCACGTATTTTCGCGGCCGTTTCGATGGCCACTAGGACGAGACACAGCCGATGGGATCGCGGAGGGATGGAGAGGGTGCGAGAGGAGGTCGAGAGAGGAGAGCGAGAGGAGTGAGCAGGGGTGAAGTCGCAGTGTCATCTACTGGCGGTTGCCTCGGCTCGGCCGAACAAGGGCGCATGTGCCATTCTCGTGGTGGACGACGATACGCCGCCGCGATTGGACCACTCGATCCGTCGTCGACGTCGCTCTGCCTATTTCCCGTCGTCGACGCCGAGCATCGACGCCGGGGTGCATCGCGGCTTGTAGCATATGCACTCGGAGACGCGGCTACGGATCATTTTTTTAAGCCTGCGATAAAATCATCTACGCGACGTTCAAACGAGCAAGACGTACAAGCCAGGCTACCGCGATATATGGATAGTCTGCAATTTTGTAAGCCGCGCGCCAATGTTCCAACGCGACATTGATAAATATACGAAGACGTTTAACTTTTAGGAAACGAATTCGATCGATCGAATAGGAAATATGCGCATAGAACTATAATCTCCCATAATGAAACGACAATGCTCAATTTGTAATTATTTTCTTACAATTTACTCTAGTTGAAGGAGTAGCAAGAACGATGCGTAAATATGTAGAGGACAAATGATTTATTCCCTTGTTTTATTCATGCAACACGTGGATCGAAAAAATCCAAGGTTTGAACTTGAAGTTCGATGCCACGTCGGCCATTTTCAACGATCATCTTTTATTCCGCGTGACGTGGGAATAAACCGTGTTCAGTTAGTGTGTACATATGATCTGTGTACCTATGTATCTATTTTTTACATACACGTATGCGCCGCCAGCGGCAAAATCGCGACTTGCAGCGTTTCGCCGTCGCCGACACCACGCGTCGCGACGTGCATTTGCATTGCCGGTGAAATTCGCGTTGCACTTCGGGTCTTGCAACCGACAGTTTGCACGTAGTATAGCCTTTCCGCGCGTTCTTCGGTTGTCGGCGATTTTTCATCGCGCGATAGAAATCTCGCGCTTAAATCTTTGCATCTCTGCACCCCAAATTGCTTCCAACCAAGTAACATGGACGGGCCGACGCTTCCGGTGGGAAATTCAAAATGAATTATTGCATCGCGCACTCGACGCTTTGCAGGCGAGAGATCGTGATCACGGTAACTGGATTTACCCACTACAAAGTTCTAACGCGTTGAACATCGCGGCCGTTCATGACGAAAAACGAGTTGGTGCAATTTAGAACAGGAGGAAGATTCAAAGAATTTAAAAGAATAGGACGTCTTCAATGTAGACCGCGGAGCTATTTGCGACCGTTTGCAATAATCGGAACAAGTTATCGATTTCTTCGAATCTTTCTCTACGCCTCCATTAACACCCCGAGACTGATGGAATTTAGGGATTAGTTGCGTCGCCTTCCGAATCGTTTATCTTTATAGACATTGATTTTTCTCGCGAGAATGCAAGAAAAGGCGAACATTGTGCGCGCTAACTTGAATTCCCTAGCAATATGTCGACTGGGTCACGTGTTTCCTTTCCACCAGAAATAGAATTACGCAAGGGCTCTTTCAATGAGATCAGTCGTCGCTGTGAAAACTGGTGCACTGCGAACGCATCCCACGTATCGAAACAACCGCTTTATTTTCCTTTTATTTTCCCGCGAACACCGTCGACCCGAACCCGCCTTTGGATATTTGTCGATCGATCGATCTGTCCCTGGACACGAGAGGGTTAGCCATCGAAACGATTTCGAGGAGGTCAGTGCCAGCTTTAGAATTTGTTCTCGTGTCCGTCTGTCCGGTTTCGAGCGTCGTTCGGTGAAATCACGGCGCTGCAGGCACGCAGCATCCGAATAATAAAAAAGTGTTCTCTGTATTCGAACTCGCCTAACTGCAGCGATGTGTTCCGTACAAGTTATTTATCTCCTCGATCCCGTCGCGATCCACCGTTTCATTTCGCATCGAGCAAACGTTAGAATTCCTGCAGCGTAGCGCAATGCTTTGGCGATTCTTGCCGGTTGAGTGCGCACTTTATCGCAAATGTCTCGATACTGTTGCAAAGAGTTCAATATCTCAACGCTGATTTTACGATATTCTACGAAATCGCGACGTTTCCGTGCTTATTTCAAAGGAAATGTCAATAAATAACGCATCTAGAAATATGCATTACGAATGCATTGCGAGAGAAATAAATAGATTAAAATGCTACAACGATGCGAAAATATTACAAGAATTTAAGAATGCTGGAAATTATTCAACTATTTGCTGTTAAAATTATTGAAAGAAGGAATACAGTATCGTTTAACTTTTGTTTTTTACAGTGGAATTAAAAAGTTTGGATTTCATATAAAAATTCACGGTCTAGTTATTGCAACAGCGATAAATGTAACAAACTTCATGCTTCTATAAATGTTTAAAGTTACGCGTATATGCATATAATAAATATTCGTATAAATCGTACATAACTCTTGTTGCAACATTTTTACATATACTCATATTGCAACGCAATCACCTATTATTGTTCAAGTATTTTTAACTTCGTATGCAACTTCTTAGAAACGATACACGTGGAACAATTAGACAAATGCAATATATAATACATATATTATTCCTGACTATAGATACAGTTAGCTCACAAATTTTGATATGATTTATTTATAGTCTTAAGTAAAGTATATGTAACAAAGTATGCGATCGATAAATTAAAAAATAAATCAATAAATAAATTAGCGGAAGAAAGGGAACGTCACCCTTGCAGAAATTCCTTACAGAAACTAGAGATGCGATAATAATGTAGTCGAATAAAAATGAATTTTGAAAACTAATCGATAACTAGTATCACTCATACGTGACCGACGCACAGAGGAACAAATAAGTGATCGCAGCATAAAAGAACACCTAAAAATGGAAGGAGAAAAAAAGAATTAACAAGCAGAAAAATTAGCAGCTAATATCTGCGATTAATAAATAAATCTAATATACATACATGTCACTTCTAAGTGATTCAACGAAGTTATGGTACAAAATTTCGACGATCGATTTTGGTGGATCACGTGACAATCGATTCGAGAGAGAAGTATCGTGGGGTGGAAGGATCGTGGGAGTCAGCGTGCACGTCGACGCGATCCCGTTTCGAGGAGCGTCATATTTGTTTATTTCCCTGAGCGGATATCCGCGAAGATGATTTGCCGTGCGAACGTTCGCTGATTCGTCGTTCAACGAAAGCCTAAGCAGTGACGCGGGCCGACGAAAATAGCGTCCACTCGCTCGAAATAGCTGTCGCCGGAGAGTCGCGATTTCCGTGTTCGCGCGACGTCCGTCTGTCTCCTCGCGATTCATCCGTTATTTCGACGAACCCGACCGTTTGACGCGCGTCGATATTTCTGTCGTTGCTCCGTCAACGGCAACAAAATTCCACGACTCGCGGTTCTCCCATCGCTCGAACGGTCCAGCTTCTGCCTGTTTAGGGTAGCGCTTCTCGGAGAAGCTATAGCAACCTCGGGCACGCTAAAGCCACAGTTGTAACCATGTTGTTTCAGCTGAAAAAGTTCTCAATCGAACAACGGAATGAATCGAGCTGATCGTGTTGCGTGGTCCACCCCCGTATATGGAAGAAGACGAATCACAGCGATTACTAAGAGATAGAAATAATTTCACCGAGCCTGTATTCCAACAACGTTCACCATTGTACTATACTCCTTTCTGTACTAGGTACATCAGTGAGTCATTTCTGAAATAATGAAATGTTTCTCTGTACGAGCAAAGGCGTAAAAATTTCTCTAATCGTGTTGCTTTTATTAATCCAGATAATTTAAAATATTAAACTGTCGGTGGATAAAGCGTCGACATCTGACAAGTGTAAAGAACATTGGAGACATGTCGGATTTGACGAGGCGTGTATTTCGGAGAGGAGGATGACGAGTGAATGGTACTGTAGATATGTAGAAGTTAGAAGACGTTATGAACGGTCAGACAATAAAAGCGCCTCTTTCGAAACTCGGATTTCTCGAGACACGAGATCTGCACGTGGGCTGCGTGTGAACGTGCGACTTAGCTATTACGAACGCCACGCGCGATCTCGGCCGATTCAAGATCGCGCCAGGAAGGTGCTCGCTGGGAGGAATGCGAGAACAACGGGTTGCAACATTAGTGTCAACGACACGCGGTTGACGTTTGTCCATCAGGACGCTACGATTTTCTTGGTGGTAGTCTGACCGCTCGTGATTTGGCAGGCGCGGGCGCGTTAGTCACGGAACGGTATTCGCGAGCAATGTATCGCTTGTTCCTTCTTGGACGTCGGCCATTCCGCTGGGAAATGGGAAAGCGTCGAGTTTCCTTTCTTCGAGGCGATTCTGCCTGAATTTTTAACGTCGCGCGAGAATTTGTCTGTCCGAAACGCTAATCGTGCCACTGTCAGCGCCGTTTGCGTCCTTTTCAAACGAATGCACGGAGAGGGTAAGGATCGCTGATTTCGAACATCTGATTTCGGAAGCTTGCCAATAGGAAAGGAATTTACTTTTCTTAATGGAACCTCTGTCAGAGAACGAGACAATTAATGGTTGCGAGTAAGCTCTCGTATAGTTAGGTTTTACAAAATTCGGATGTTTCGAAATAACGCGAGAAACAAACACACCTAAAGAGATCCGTGACAAAAGCTGATAGAGCTCTGCCATTGGATACGAATATATGGGGGAGCAATTACCCAACTTCCACTTTTTGATTAAAAAAACCTTATTTTTGTGAAAAAATTTAGAACGCAGAAATTACAGCACTTGAATAATTAGGAAAAGTGGATCGTTGTTGGAGCGATCCCTTCAATTGCGAGCATTGTGGAAAGCGCGACGAAGGTCGCAAGCGTATAGAGGATATTTCAAGCATGGACACAAAAGGGGGTCATCGAACACTCGGAAGGACTCAATTTCTTTATCCGTGACCTTGGTCGGGCGCCAGCGCCTACCCTCGTTCGGACGAACGGCGCGTATAATTTCCTCTTTCATTGCAGAAAATACGGTCGCATCGCTGACACGATCGAATTCGAAAGGAACTCCTGTATCTCGTAAAAACGTGTTCCTGTCAGAACTCGCGTCTCCCGAGTTTGGAATTTACTATAAGATCGGGAGGCTATTTTCAACAGTCCTCGATAAACTTGTCTTGCTCAATAACTTCGCGACGAATTCGCGTAAGCCTTTCGCAGCGGTACAACTATTTACTTTTGCGAGCGTTGGGCGCTGTCACTGACTGGGTCCTCAAAATCGGTAAAATACATTTTCTGCCTGAAATACATACATACATTTACGTCCAACGTTTATTTATTTCACGATATAACTTTTTTAAAGCTGGACCAAATGATTCAAATTTTGTTTAAACGATAGAGAGACTAGTCTACCAGGCAATGACTGAAATGCTCCCGGTCAGTAGGGAGCTATTTCCGATGAAAAGGGAGCTATTTCTCATAGAAAATACTCGAGGCTCGGATAAAGCACGAAAGACTATTATTTTCCGACGCGACCGGAATTTTAGCGGTTTTTTTCATTCCGGACAATGCCGGTCGACGAGGATTTTATTTATAATGCTCGTAGCTCTCTTTTCGCGAAGGAATTCGGCCGTTCCGCCGTTCAGGTCCTCGGTTATGTCGCAGATATTTCGTCATTCGCGTTCCCCGGGACAGGGTATCGCCAGCAGAAAGACGATCTAAATCGTGGTCCGGTGTCATCTCGTAAGTTTTATGAGTCAAATCCGCCGCGATTATGTAATTTCGTTGACGCGGATTCGCCTAATTACTTCGAAATCCCGCGGGCGTGCCAACGGCTGTCGAATCGCTCGCTGCGCAGTTCATAATCATCGGGAAGATATCGTCCCGTCGGGGAAATCTCGTTTTCGTTCTCTAATTGGATAGGCCGGTGGTAACCAAGTCTCCCGTTTGCGTCGAAATTGCCATTTGCGCGATAAATCGTTAGCGCCTCAAAACGCAACTAAATTTTTCATTGCTGGAACCGGTTAAGCTGCGCAGCGCTTTCTTCTTCCGTTTATTCTTCCGAAACTTGGGACCAGTCCCGATCGGGTCACGAAGACGAGCTTCGTCGGCTTTATTAGGCTTCGTTAGTGCGAATTATCCGCGATTCGTTCTTGCGTTCTTGACCATTATTTATTGGTATCGCGTCGCTCGCTGTTTACGAGGATGCGTGTCAGCTTCATTCAAACGAAACGAAACGAAACGTCGCACGAGCACGGGCTCGTAGCTTCTGGAATTATTTATATCTCGCACGTGCTCGGACCCTGATCCGACGTGTTACGTTAGGTTCACACGTTCCGAACTGTTTCATCGTGCGCATACCTGTGCTTTTTCTTCGTTTTCGCGGTTCATGCTAGCGGAACGATTGTAGCATAACTTCGAAGCCGTAACATTGATTCGCTCAAACGGCCAGGATGCTCCTAGATCAAAATCCAATAGACGGTGAGACAAAGTCTAATTGGAGTAATGCAAAATCGAATATTTGAACTCATTTCATTTTATTATATTTTGCGTTGTTTTTTTTATGTAAAAAAAGTTTTGGTGGTTTCGTAGTTATGGAACGCATTGTAGACCACGAGTTTTTGAAAGCCATTGACATGAATTTGTCTTTTTTTAACCAGTGTCCGTGCCGACACAATCGAAATGGCACGATTCCTCTACCAATTTCACGCTTTTCCCGTAACACGGACGCCTCGAATTTCTTCTTGGCTGGTCGTGTCACGATTTTTGGCCTAGCCTCGCGATCTAGTCGGTCCGCGCATACGTTTCCGAAGCAACCCGAGAAAAGCCGAGATGGATACCCCATCGGAGTAAATAAACAATCATTCTCCTTTAGCAGCCTGTTACTTTCGGAGCCTCGCGTTCCGAATCAGCCTGATATTTCTCGAGGATTCTTCTTTTAGTGCGAGCACGCAGGCACGCGTTCCAAGTGGCCAGCCCCGAGGTCGGCATATCGAGGTCTGTGAAACCATAAAAGGAGCATCTTCCGCCGGGCTGCGTGATCGCCGCGGCCGGAAACGCGGAATTAGACTCGATTTTGCGTCGTCGAACGCAATTCGCTCGGTCATCAATGAACGGCTACGTCAGCCGCCGCGATGCCTTCGACTATAATAGTATACCCGGATTCCACCGCAGCATACTCAGTCAGTGCCGTCGTTCGCGGAACTTCGCCGTCGCGTTCGTAAATTTACTTGCAATGCGTCAGATTTCGTTATTTTCCGACGGGGTTCCTCGATACTCAAATGCACGGAGGCTGATTCACCGCTCGAACCACGCGAGTTCGATAGGACCCTGATTAAACGAGGATGCAACCCTCCAATAGCGATGAATTGTCTCGAAATCGAGAACAAAAGGAACATTTCTTTCAGTCTTGTATAACTCTGTAGAAACTCGCGTAACAATTATTAAAGGTCTCGCTGACTACTAATTAAAATCAGTTGCTTTTACTTTGCGCATCGATAACGAGGGGGTTCGAATCGTTCTTTTCTTTACAATTTTTTTTACAATTATATTATCACCACAAATGAATAAATAATTAGCAGCGGTCCCGCGAACCGGCAACAGTAATTAAGGGTTGAAAGCTCCAGTGACGAATTTTCTCGAAATTGGTGATAGAAGGGAAACTCTTTTTTTTTATTTAATCTTCTATAGTATGCTGGGTAACTTTGGCGTCGCGTAGGTGTCGCAGAAGGTGTGGCTTAGTCTAGCATTTAATATCAGAGGCTGACAAACGGTATCCGCCGTCTATTTCTCGAACATGATTAAAGACGTTGCCGCGGTAATTATTCAAGGGAGAGAGAGACGTCTTCTAAATCGGCGCGATCCACGTGACAATAGGATGACTATTTAGGAAATCTCGGCGACGGTAGCGTTGCCAGAAAGACAACGTGGTGAAAATAATATGGGTGCTGCAGGTTTTTTCATCCATCGAACGAATCTACGAAAAGAATTTTCCAATATTTCGGGGGACGTTCTCGATCCGTAGTTCTCTGGAAAATAGCGGTTAAACGCATCTCGGATGCAGATTCACAGCCGTTTCGTTAGTTACGGATGTTCGATTCTGTGGATTCCATTTTAAAAGCTGATTCTTCGGGAAAGACCGTCGTTTGTGCGCCAAAGGAAGCTTCGAAAGTTTAGAATCGAAAATTCTTGGCAAGCACGAGGCGCCATGTTAACAGCAGCGTAGTTCTTCGAGAGTTTAGCGCGACGATGTCGGAGTCACGCATTCCGACGGCATCACAAATCGGGGGAACATTGTTCATCGTATTACGAAGCCGTTCAGGATTATGAAAAGTCGCGCGTTTACGCGAACTCTGGAAACTTTGGACGAACAGACCTACGCGTTCGATTAAATAAGTCACGAAAAGGATTAATTAGAAATAATTAGATATTTCCATAGATATTTCTAAAAATATAAGCTAGAAGTTAGAAGAAGATTTATTATGAGATATAGTTATGCTGAAATTTGACAAGCGATTCCACACTTTTGGCTAGCAGTATATTAAGTACACGTGACATCGTTCGACCATATTTTCGTCTACTTAAACATAATTTATTCTACGTTAGCCATGAACAAATAAATCGAGTCCGTCGAGTGATAGAAAGAATTTATTATTATGGCCATGTGCAGCGACTGGAATTCCATCGTAGTCTCGATATTTAAATTTAGCCAGGAATGCGAGGGAAGATTCCTTCGCGCTGCTTTAAACCAAGTTTTGATCGCGCTCTTTTGTATACCCTCGCCGAGACGAATATTATTAACTTCGAACCAATTGAATTGCAATCCCTCGATGCAACTCTTCAGGTGCAACGTAACAAAGCCAGAGTAATATCAGCAAGGGAATAAGCTTCGCGACTATTCGGTATTACAGATTAGATAAAGCTCGAGCAGAGAACTTGTCATTTGCTATGCCTCTATGCATCTGATCTAATCTATAAAGTTGAGTGATTGAAAAATGATTAAAATTGTTCGCACTTTCTAGAAACGTACGTTCTACTAGATACCAAGGAAAATGAAGGCATCGTTGCGATTCGAATCAATTCTATCGTCATGTAGCGGTCAGTTTTGTAAAAGAATTTGCTGTAAAATATTTTGTGCTATATAGTAATTTCTATAATACCAAACGAAATCTCCGTCGAGATATCAATAAGTGGAAAATAAATGTCTTACCTTCGACCGGTGGCGTGTTATCAGTCTGCGAAACAAGCTCTTCAAGGTTAAATTCAGTTTTTTAACAAGTTCCAAGAGATGGAAATTTTGCCTGCATCTATAAATTCTTCGTCCAATACCAACCTACAACTGTAAACGAAAAATAAACAGCACTATTTTTTAAATCGTGGATAATGGAATCTCGATTATCCGAAGCAATCGGGAAACGCGACCGTTCGGATGATAAAACTGTTATCCTATTATATACACGTTATAAACTATTCCCTGTAAAACTCAAACACCGCATCTATGTAATTGTTCCATTATCCGAACGTTCGCGTTCTCGCAATTCGTTGGAATAATCGAGATTCGACTGCAGCTGGTATCAGAGGCTGACGCGAATCGCGCGAGCTTTGCGTGTAAACAAACAATCGAATTAGAAGCGTCCGGCTAGAGTGCGGCTCCGAGACGGTTCATGAATGAATACGAAAGATTCGAGGAGGACAGAATCGAAGATTCATCATTTCCGGTGCGCCGAGCTAGCTGCTGGCAGCCAATCAAAATCTACGGATCCGCGCGGAATTGGCTCGTAAAAGTGGCAAATATTTCGGCCGTTGGTGAGCCGGCTCTCCGGAAATTCTTGGTGGGAGCTTTTTGACGTCGGTCCCGTCTTATAAAAAGGTGCTCGGCGTCGCGACGCCGTATTCACCGAGCGATAGTCGTCAAGATATTATAGAGCACGCGTGATCGCGATAAACGCGAAAGTCTTCGACCTGTCGATTCGGTTTCACTCGCTAATTCCTTATCGGACAGTATTAATAGTTTAGGCTCGCTCCGGTCTCGTAATTAGTTTCTTCGAAAGTAATTTACAGTGAAACAATGTCCTCAGTGATGTATGTGAGTATATGTATACGGGACACAGTGTACGCATACGCTTCTGCGAATTCCTGTGCAATCGTTCGGATATTCTTTTCTATGTAGGCGAAACGTGCGGATATCTCATGCGCGGCGAATTCTACCCTACTCGTAGTCTGACCATCACGGTCTTATTTCACTTAGCCTCGTAGTGCTACCGCTACGAATTTGTTAAGTTTCTCAAACGTTTCGTCGCTCGTTCCTTATTCGTTTCCTACCGTTATGGATTGGTCAAATTCACTCGTCTTCTTCCTAAACTATTTCACGCGTTCGTAAAACCTTTGAATTATTATTTTAGTAGAACCTGTCAAGTCTTTTGGAATATCTGGCACCGATATCGATTTCAAGCACGGGCATATTTTCAACGACGCAGAAATCTCGTCTTCAACGCGTATATCTCCTTTACAATTATTCGAAGCTTAAGTGTACCGAGATAAGAAATACAGGAGATCGATAACTCGTACCAGGAACAAAGACGCGTTCGTCGGAGACGCAAATACGACGGGGAAATAAATGAACAACCAATAGCGCGATACATCCGACGATTATAAAAATGTAAAAGCAAGGCGAGGATGAGTCCTACGAGACTTTAGAGAGAAGCTAGAAAGAAACAAGTTTCGATCGTTCGTATGGTATCGTCGGTATTGCCATAATTGGTATGCGTTGTTCGCTAGCAGAAAACATCGCGTCGGTTGTATGGACACGGCGCGGTAGTAACAGCGGGTGAAAATTTGTCAGAATGCCATCGGGATGACTTTTATGGTCAGGGCCAGTTAAATGGTCCAGGCTGGCCGTTTTCCAACATTCCGCGCTGATTAGGAGCACCGTGACACTGACGTCGCGGAGACACCGCGCCCCGTCGAGTGTCTGGGCCAAAATATTCGAAAAATTCGGTTCGGTAGAAAAATAAACATTCTTCCCGAAATAAGTGAATTTTTCGTTTCGCGTTTACCATTCCAAATTCGATGAAATTCGACGAAAACCGTGCACAGATCGTTCAAACGCATTTCCACTTCCCAAGGCGGCTAGCGACGTACTCGCTTCTCGACGACACTTTGGGATTAGAAGCCCCGGTGTTACCTGTTACGTCTTTGATACCAACGATACCGGTGTTAGTTCGAAGACGCGTCGTTCCGGCTACAGACGTGTTAAACTCTCTTATAGCGATTTTAGCGGGCGTATTCATTATAAAACGGTGACTGCGGAGTACGATCAATAGGGTAAAATACCTCTCGCGATTTCTAATGCAACGTATATAATACACGTGCATCATCGACATCAAAAATTGTGCTATTACCGCCGCTGTACTAGCGAATCATTGACTGTAAAACGCTCTATGCAGATAACTGTTTGCAATATAGATAATATTATTCCTGTTCGAGCATCTGTAACTCGATAAATGAATTTTCGCGTTTTATGACATTTCCGCTGATCGATGCACAATTAAATAAGACCGGCTTCCGTGAAGTAACACGTTCGTTTATGTCACAGGAATCCTTAAGTGACAAAGTGGCGATGTTCAACCAATATGCGAACCAACACAAGGACAAGCAGAGCAAGAATCCGTTTACGTCCGGATTAAACCTCGAGAAGAAGACGTTCTCGAAGGAAGAGTATGGCAGGTAAATATTCGTTGAAACAAGACGACGTGTCGCGCGAGAAGCTCGCGATTTCGCCTGTAAGAACGCTAACGATTGCTTCACGATTTCAGACCAAAAGCCGGCTCTTTAACGGACATCCGTGGTCGTAAAGCTGCTGCGCATATTCTCAAAGAAGTGGTCGAACTCTGCGAGATCATCTACCAAGAGGGCACGCCCTGCCGGGACCACCCCGAGATCACCGCGATCACGTTCGGTGATCTGTTCAACCTGTACACCCACATCAACGACAAATGCGTAGGACTTTTATTGAGGGCCAGGAAACAAAAGTTCGTCGACTTCGAAGGCGAATGCCTTTTCCAGGTGAGCCAAGCATCTCGATACAAACGATTCGGTACTATATAATCAAAATATATTTGGTATCTGACAATCACGAGACGCGATTTTACCCGTCCAAATTTTCGTGTACTCTGTAACGAGTGAGATGGTTAAAAACGGTTTCATTGTTGGCAATCTGTTGCAGAGGCGGGACGACGACGTGCCAATATTCTTGGTGAAACCGATCGCCGAGATTCGGCAGACGTTGAAGCAACGACTACAGGAGATGGCGAAGGAGATGCCAGTCAGTTAACACTCAGCCCATCCACTAATCCCCCAATTCTTCGAGCGATTGTTAACGCGTTGTTGTTCCGCCTCTATTGTCCTATACCGATTCACAGTACGACCGTAAAAGAGCAACGCGTATCGACCATTGTATAGTATGTAATTCGTGTTTGAGTTCGAGAGTGCATATATGAGCCGAGTGATTGTAATCTGACGAGCGTGTTGACGTAGATCGATGTAAGAAATCGAATACCTTGATATGTGATATTCTATAGGATACTAGGAATAAAATGATGAGCTTTTGTAGAATATTTTTGTAATTTTCCGAGCCCGCGGGAGAACCATGTCGAGCAGTGAAATCGTCAGTGGGGGTGGTTCCATCGTTTTCAAACCTTTATTCGTACAGAGCTGTTGACGTACAACATTAAAAATAACGCAAGGTTTGTCGCTGTTGTCAGAAGAAAACAATGAAATTTGTTCTTCGATACTTTCCCTCGAACTGTGGACGATTCGAGCGAGAACGATTGGAGCATCCGCACAGCCATTCAATCATCACGGAAAAAGAGAAAACGAAAAAAAGGAAACGATACACGAGAGAGTAACGTACACTACTTGGATAACTTCGACGAGAGGACCGGACGACGGTCGAGTGCCGAGCGAAACGGCGTCGACCGATTTTCGTCTGTGGGGCTCGAGTTACCTATACAAAAACTTGGGAAAACACCTCATATTTCCGGTTGTCGTTCGATGAGAGGATCGTCGCGGTTAACGATGTGCTCGACTTACTGTTTAACGTGAAAATTGACGAGTAAAACACGCGACCGATCGAACCCGCGAAACTCGGCCCGCCGACCGGTACATGCGCGGCGCATTCTCCTTCGCCGATCGTAAACTCTACACGTAAGTCTCTAGTTGCTAATTAGAAGAAATGATCTTACTTTAAAATTGATAATGAGAAAATACGACGTCGAGAAGAAGACACGGAGAGAGATAGAGTGAAAGATAGAGAGATAGATAGATGAGAGAGAGAGAGAGAGAGAGAGAGAGAGAGAGAGAGAGAAATAGAGACAAGAGAGTGTAGATAGAGACTCGAGGGGTTCGTAACAAGAAAACTAAGACATTTCGGAATCGCCGCTCAATGATCTGGTAAGTAAATTCCGTTTCTTACTTCCATTTGAATTTATTAAAACGTACGAAGGAGCTTTCTATTGTCTTTCTGTTACAGGAACATCGTTAATTATCGAGTCACTAAACTCTAGTCGCATCGAGCAGGGTCGTTTCCGCGAGAGAACAAAGTGGGGAATATATGAAAAATAAAACAGATTAAATGTATTCTTTATCTTACATTTATAATTACTGAACAATAAGTATTCTCTTCTTCATTGCTGTTGCGAACGTCACTGAAGGTCCACGTGCAACCCATCGATCAGGTATGACAAGGATTGTGCTTGCAGAATCACTGAAACGTTAACGGTAGAAACGCGCGGCATTTCCCTCAATTTCCCCGACAAGGACTCTCTTTTCGTTACGAACACCCCGGTCTCGTTGGTTTTGCTTCCGTTTGTACCGTTGTCCGTGAAACAATAGGTTCGTCATCGGAACATTAAAAAATGTAAGACAGATGATGCGAGATTCGAATCGGCCAGCTGTTCTCGAAAATTTCACACCTTCAAATACCCTTCAGTTTCAGTTAGCGCGACCGCGTTTCGAATAATGTCGGCTCGGGTCTGGCCTGCACACGGCCAGTCTCTCATTAGTCTTGGCGATGGGTCGGAGGAAGTATCTCGGAAAGGGGATCGTCAACGTCGTCGAGTTTCTCTCCCTATGTAACAATCAGAACGTCTTCAGGCGGCTAAGTCCACCCATGCGCTGCTAGGAGGACATAATCGGCGATTAAAGTAAAAGGGGTTCGAAGCAAAAATTGTGTTCAAAAAAACTAGATCCAGGCAATTCAAATCCTTCTCGCTTGAGGTCCGATCTCGAAGGACGCGGATCGCGCGTCCTCCCGTCTGTGCGCTTTCTTTACGAAAAAAATATGTATGTATATATATATATATATATATTTAATGTCTCTTAAAATATATATATATATGTAATAATAATAGTAATAATAATAATTTTACTCGTTAAACATCGCGCGTGTTACGTATTATGTACAATGTTAAATCTTAAATCGCGAGCTCGATCTCGATATCTTCCAGTGGCGTAAGTTTCGCGCGCCGTGACCGCGGGAGGAGGCTTCCGCTTCGATATCTTCGAGCGACGCTCGCGGAAGCCCCCGTGAAAGTTACGTCACCGATCAGAATACAGTTCCTTTGATTTCATCCTAAAGGTGTGCACCGTTCGAACCAAATGGCAAACGGAGTGTCGCTTCCTCGTTCGCTGCTCTCCGCTTCATTCCCGCAGTTGACTCTCGTCTCGCGTTCCCTTTGTCGACGTGGTTGTTACCCTTGGTGGTTGAGCTTCGACCGCGTGAACCATGTTCCCGCTGCGTGCTCGTACGCACTGCGCCCCGCAATTCGTTCCGTCTTTCTCGGTTCCGCCGGCAAAGCGTCTACCTTGGACTTTGAAAGAGTAACGCACCGAGGCGAAAGCGCTAGCTAGCTACCCGGCTTCCGTCGATCGGTTGCGTCGCCAAGCTCCCCTGTTTTCGCTGGTGATCGTCAACGAAGTAGCGTCCTCGACGAATCGTCGGAGCAGACCTTGCTGCGGGTTGTTACGATTAAGATTCCGGTGGAGAAGAAGTCGAGTTAGTCTAGGACGAAGAATAGATGGTGAGAAAGATAAAGAGAGATAGAGAAAAGTGGGGGAGCGCAGAAGCACGTCCGGGAGAATCAGAATAACGAGTTAAATAGGTACACTAGATACTAGTGAAACGGAAGCTCTGTTTCATTGACGACAAGGCTGGCCTCGACGCGGCGTCGATCCTCTTTATCGGGAGTAGAAGAGACAGAGAAAAGCGTTACCGTAGCGTTAAAAGTGATCTGTGCGTCTATCACAGTTAGAGGGTCTCGAGGGTGGCGACTACTTGCTTCCGTGGCTCGCGGTCCGTCGCGGAAACGGATCACCGAGAAACAAAACTAAAACGAAGAATTCTCAAAAACCGTGGGTGTCTGATTTCACTGGTATTTTCGTTTCCAATTCCGTAATTAATTCGCGCGCGCGCGCTCTCTCTCTCTCCCTCTCTCTCTCTCTCTCTCGTGACCGACGACGCGATGTACTACGCGATAATAGATAGAGATTCTGTTCTGTTGCGGCGGTCGAACGGTTAAAGTTAAACGAAAGCATCAGCGGGCGGTGCAGTGCGTGGCCAGCGGGAAAGGGGGCCTACGATCTCCCTTTTGCTTTGCAGCATCGTCGACTAAACGTTCGTATCGAGAGTATTGTTGTTTTGCCGTGTTGTTATCGCAGCTATCGGGCGCAGCCGCGCGAGCTAAGTCCCGCTTGTTCGTCTGTCTGTTTCGGCCGAACTTGCGCGTGTTTGTTCTGAATGAGTTTTGCGCTCGGCGGAGGAACTGTCGCCGGTGGCATTTACTGCAACATAACACAGATACAGCCATTAGTGGTACTGCCGGGGTGGAACTACTGCGGGCGAAACAGCAAGCCCCTCCGATTGGACGCATCGTCTTTCGGGCTGTCCGAGAGCATCCCTCTCCTACGTTCCACACACGGTCACCGTTCTCGCATCGAAACCTTCTATTCTCTGCACCAAATGTTCTTCCGTGTTTCTTTGTTTGTTTATTGGTTTTTTCTTTTTTTGGTTCTTCTACTCTGTTTAACATCCCTCTGAACTACCCTTCCGAGGCAACGCAATAGATCCACGATGAAAAAAAATCTGACATTACGTGTTCTCCCGACATTTCGAGTATCGATTTCTCTGGTTACTCTACTAGTTCTTAGCTTTTTTTTCTTGTTTTTGTATTTTTGTTGGTTGTCTGTTATTATTGGTTCTGATACTTGTGTGTACGTGTGTTTATTCGAGTGTCGATATAGTATTTCTGTGACTTTTGTTTCTTTTCTGTCGTTTGATCCCATCGAGCAGCTTGCGGGTTGTTGCGGGTGGGTGTTAAGTGCCTTTGACGATTTTCTCGTGTCCGGACAGGTGTCGATTCGTCCTACGCGTCTCGATCTTTATTTCGGCGGCGGCGTCACTGGCGGTGCCACTGTAAGCATATCATGGAACCTCTATTATTCATCGGCATGCTCGGCCGGCGGAGCTCTGATTTACAGAGCTCGCGACGGGAACGTCGTAGATCGCGATCGATAATGTTCCCCAGTTTCCTGGATCTTGGCAACGTATGCGGAATCGTGAACGCGACGACTGGAACACCGTGCGACGTCGAGTTGCTCTATGAATCATTTTCATCGACGCAAAACGTACGAATCGTCCAATAGAAATACTCGAAGCTATATTACAGATCCGTTGCATCTGGTAACGCTATTCGCAAGATCTTCCGGTGATTTCCATAAAACGGATTTCTAACTTTGAATTTCAGAAATAACTCTGTTTGGACAACGATAAAGGAATCGGATTTGCATTTATTACGATCGGTAGACTACGGATTCTTATGCGAAATAACAATCGTCGTCTTACGATACACGACAAACTCGACGTCGCGTGTCCATCGATGACGAATCATGTCCATTTTAATAAAAAAAGTCGCGACTCGATTCGTTCCGTATGTCGTAAATTGTAATAGGATAGTAAAATCCGTAGCTTATGCGCTAACAATTGTAAATGAGAAAACGTTACCTGGGTGATCCAGTCGCATGGACTATTTATTCCTTTGGTTTCCTACAACGGCGGTGGTCTGCTTCTTGACTGAATAGTTTTCGCACACCAACAGGCAGGAGTTAGCAAAAAGTGTGTCGGGTTTTGGTGTCGGAGACAACTTCCTCGATCAGGAGTGTTATTATTATCATTATTATTGTTATTATACATATATACATATACATTAACGGGCGTGGACCTGGTCAAGGGTCCATTGGTCATTCCAGGCTGACACGACAGTTATCAAATCGATTTGATCTTTCTGTCCAGAGGATGTATGCAAAAGTTCAAACAACAACTCCGGGGGACACACAGCATGGCGATGATGGCGATGACATGATTTCTCGACGCGAATGCCGCGGTGAACGCTCGCGGATCCGTCTCGAGTATTGCTAAAATCATCGAACCGCTCCGGGTCTCGTCTCCAGGATTCGACCGCGAAGTATTCGTCGAGGACGGCATTCCTTCGTCGTATAAATCAATCTCACAGTTTCCCTACTATTTGTAAAACTGATGATCGATGAGGTGACAAGGTACATATACATACTCGGAGGTAATCGTTGGATAAAGGGTAAAATACAGGGTTAGATAAAAACGGTTAGAGAAAGAGAGAGAGAGAGAGAGAGAGAGAAAGAAAGAATAAAGAGGAGAAAAAGTGGTGAAGAAGACACGAAGAAAGAGGAAGAAAATCACATCGTAGGTTGCTGCAAATAGATTGGACCAAACACTTATTACGTTTCTTTGTATTAAGTGTTCAATGCTTCGTACGCGCGGCAAATGCCACTGTTCACAGCGAAAAAATTCGCGTCAAGGTAGGCCGATCGATTGACTCCGAACACACATCAGTAACACTAACGATATCCTTTTTTCAGTGTTCTGTTTTATTATTATAACAAGTAATGCACTAGGAGACTGTCGCTAATCGTCGATAATCGTCACGATATTCTCTCACTTGTTATAATATCCGGTCTGGAATCGAATACACGATGAAGAGATAAATAAAACGCGCGATAAATAAACAAACATTTTCTAATACGACGGGGTTGCCGTGATTCACCCGACTCTGCGTTTCTCTCTGAGTAATTACAATTTTTCTGAATGGTTTATGCAATGAATTCGATCGTGTACAGGTAATCTGTCGGCGATTCCGTTTGTTCTTCTTTCTACATAGAATCGGCCGCTGCTCGTCGGACCGTAATATGTATATGTCGGGGCTAATTAATTAATTAATTAATTAATTAGAATCACACCGTGATTCGCCACAGGTGCGTGCTGGCGAATTATGCATCTCAAAAAACAAATCATTCAATATAATCGCACTCTATATAAGTTATTAATATTAATTATTAATAATAATATTATTATTATTATCATCTTATTATCATTAGAAATAGGTACTTCCTGCACGAACGATGGCGGCTCGTGGCTTATCATCGTCGCTGATCTTTACCGTGCTAGGTCAGATACAGAGCGTTAAGCAAAGAACCACGCGTGTCGGCTTCTATCGTCCTCGATGGATCGATAACAGTTTTCGAGTAATTCCAAAATAGTTTCTCTTCCGAACGACTCAGGACACATGCGTGTATCTGTATACATTCGCGAACGCCTCCGACACGTGAACCGGAGAACGGTCAACGTCTTCTTTGCATAACGCTGCCATAACCGCAGTGCTGGTATTTCGTTTCGTCGATGGCACTACTCCGTCTCGTTTCCGGTTCCAGATTATAGAGCACAATCCACACAATCAAACCAAGTACTTAGAAAATACGTGTTACCACGAGCGAACGCAAAGCTATTTAATCAACGAATTTAGCGAGCGTCGTAGAGCGATCTATCAAAACTGTCATCCCTGCATCGTGATCTCCGCGCGACTTCTGTGCTCGGCGACGCGACTCGAGGCGATCAAATCTCTCGACGAGTACACCGTGAAACGACAGTGGAACGAAAACGAAAGACTGATAAGGGACAAGCCGGTTGGAAAAATTAACAATGCTTTCATCGAGAATGATTAGTCTCGTTCGCACAGGTGGAAATCGTCGAAGAAAGTCTGCAGGTACATCCGATTGTTATTCGTGGCGTCGCTACAAAATAAAATTCTAGTTGCCTCGAACAGGAGAGAACAAAAACAGAGCACTCACGCAATGTTAGTGCTGCTTGGGGTAGGTGCGCCGCGAGGTCCGACGGATATCGCAAACCGGCGGTTCACCCCGCGACGCACCCAGGCACACATGCACGGTACAAACGCCTTTTCTCACACAATTTGCCTTCGCCTAATTAAGTTTAGTTATGCCCATACCAAAAAATATAAGAAGAAGTAGTAGAGGAAGAAAACAAAAAAAGTATCACGCCCTAGCCGATAATAATAATATTATGCTATCTCGTGTAACGCGGAACGGCGGACGAGACTCCCTGCCGCGTGCTCGCCTACTGCAAACCAACAGAATGATGTACGCATTTGCATTGGAACGGCGGGGGTGCGTACCACCTCTCGGACCGCATCGTCAGTCTTGTTGCGTTTGCACGGGTTCGAGGGATGGTTCGCAGCGACTCGTCTGTCATACGCGCCATTAAAAAAAGACTCTTCCCGATCGAAATTTGACTAAGCGACAGTCGGATGCGTTAGAAAGGCCCACGTAGTACTCGCGACGACACCCGACGTCTCTTCCGTTCGTCGCATGTGGCGCGTCTATTATAGTTTTCGACTCGGCGAGGAGGTGTCTGACCGCGATGCTCGCTCGACACTCGAATAGAAGGACCTCTTTCTAATGTTTCTCGTACGGCCTATCGAGGGGATAAACAAGTACAAAAAGAAGATGCGCGTCGGGAAAGGTACAAACTCTTTCTCAGGTACAGGGCGACTCGATCGATGCCCCCCTGGCCGACCCGATTAATTACCGTTCGAAAACGTGTTCTTTTGGAATCTACGAAACCAGCTGCGCGCCGTCGCTGGTAGGAACAAAGATACGTACTTCTAGACCGAGCGTTCTCGTGTTCAGACCACCATCTCTGATGAGAGAGAGACAGATAGGGGTGGGGTTAACACAATGCGATACGAACTGCTGGGAACGAGTAATTCTCAATGTCCTTTTGTCTTAATTTACATACACGAGCCTTTGCAGTCCGTATCCACAAATTAGTGGTATACAAAATCTATTGTGTGGCATCGACAGTACGACACGTAAATCACACACAGATAAGGTACATGTAAAAAGACCAAGTGATGCGATGAGAGTGCAAAGACGTTAGAGTAATTCTGCTGTGCCCGTTAAATAACATGGGGTGGTAAAATAGTCCTGTTCTCTGTCGTCTCTTTCGTGATTAGCCTTTTCATATTTACCAGATACTAGATACTAATACGTGGCTGAGAACAACGATTACGATTTAGGGGGCACAGAAATATTCGCTAACTATAGATAATGATTGCTCTGGGTGGTGAAGTTCGAGAATGTATTAACGATACAGTTGTGCATGCATTATTTCTACGGGAAGGAAGACGTAATAAACGGGTTCAAAATGAGATCCATTAATTCAAAATTTCATGCATGCTTGTCTTGAAATTTCACCAACGGATCAGGCAGTTCCAGTTTTGACCTCTTGATCGAAGCAGACACTCTGGAGGCTGAGAATTAATTAATATACCAACTTTAATAAGCAACAGTGAAAGCAGTTAGAGGGAACGAACAATAAATTAATAAATTAGAAGAGCGGGTACACGCCTAACGTAAGTAAACCAAAAAAAAAGAACAAATATAATGAGCTGCTATATGTGTGCGTTAAAGTCAAGTGTCAGGATTGTGACTGTAAAAAGATCTGTATCAACATGCTGGATGACCCTGTTCTGTCATTCTGTTTACCAACTTTTTAGAATGCTTAGGATTAAAGCGATACTGGTGTATTTGTTTTGCGGCAGACATCTAAGAGACATGTTTACGTTTACGTAGCAGTAGATACAACTATTCAAAGAATCGAAAAGTTCAACACGAAAGCTATCTAAAATGTACGAGGGTCAAATATCCATTGTTCTGAAAGAGCATGCAAGTATTTTGAAGAGGGGTTGGTGTAGAACGTATCTGATTAGAAAAAACATGAACGGGTATTTTCTTGCAGAGGAAAGTTAATGTTTAAAAGGCACTCGTAGAAAATAATTCAACAATCACAATTCGTTTTGATTACGATGGGTGTCTTTATCACTCGGAGCCACTGAAATTCGTACGATTGTAGAGCGACGTCAGGATACGGTGTGATGTGGACATGGTGGGCCTTGATGGCAAATTTGTATGGTTGTACTAACACCATGCACAACAGTCAAACTGGTTAAAATCTCACTTAAACGCACTTCGTTAATAACTTATCTCTCGATCTTCCCGGGCAACGGGGAAGAACTTTAGTTTTAAATGCAATTGCGCAAGTCCGAGAACTCAATTATAAATGTTTTCCATGGGAAAAACATCGTCTGTTAGACTAATTATTGTTTCACGGATGTTCTATATAGGGAAAATGTTGCATTGGTAAAAGAACACAGCCCACATTATAAAGATCCAATGCACTGTGTAAATGGGACTCTCACCATCTGTAATCTTTCTGGCAATGAATTTGAGGGTTTCATCGAGAAGTACCACTGGGATGGAGAACTTCATAACGGTAAGCCACTCTTCACCCGTTAGGGGGGTAACTTGGAATACAGACTGGAACAGACAGAATTTAACGAATTACGTAACGCTATGACAATTTTACGACGATGGGATAAATGAAAAATTATTATACCGAAAGTACGTCGATGTAAAGGATGACAAAGTGGAGTGTGAAAGAAAGAGCCATAGAGGCAATGAGCCACATGTTAGACCAGGGCGGCATAGTGATGAGAGATTGATTCTCAGATAAACTGAAATAAAAGAACAACATAAAGTATAAATTCATGCTAGTTCAACTATCTCTGAAGCAAGGTGTTTTTATCGCGTTACCTGTTCATCGCGTTCAACATTTCAATGGTTACAAGTACAGACAGAGCCATTGTCATGGGATGAGGATCCGTGAAGATCTTGCAGTTAACACCCTTGAATTCTTCGCCACCACCCAAACACGCCAAGTGATGAGTCTGTAATTTATAAAAATCAAAATTAAATTTCAGGTAACATCTAATCGGGTGCTACTTGGTAGCGCAGACATCAATTATTAAAGTTTACCAGTTGGTAGTAATTCATCTGTGGGCCATTTGGACTGTACAAGAACCACCATGCAGCCGATCCAACAGTAGCAGCACCTACGTATCCGCCAATAGCCAGATAGCGGAAGAACAGCCAGCCCGAGATAAGGGATTCATCGGCTTTACGGGGAGGCTATAGTATTACAAATAAAAGTGATGTGGCTTCGATAAATCGCTACAATTTTAATAGAGTTTTATACATGTAACATTGGCTTACCTTGCTCATGATGTCCAAGTCGGGAGGATTGAAACCAAGAGCAGTAGCAGGAAGACCGTCAGTAACCAAGTTGACCCACAAAAGCTGTACCGGGATCAAAGCTTCGGGAAGACCAAGAGCGGCAGTCAAGAATATACTGCGATCAATAAAAATAGATTACGCATGATATTAATCGCTTCTCATGCGCTAAACATATTACGAGGGAATCACTGGATGAACTAACCTCACGACTTCACCAATATTGGAAGAGATAAGGTAACGAATGAACTGTTTCATGTTGTTGTAAATAGCACGGCCTTCCTCAACGGCAGCGACGATGGAAGAGAAGTTGTCGTCTGCCAACACCATCTCAGAGGCAGATTTCGCCACAGCGGTTCCAGATCCCATAGCAATACCAATTTCGGCTTTCTTCAAGGCTGGGGCATCATTCACACCATCGCCGGTCTGTGGTGGAGAAGCGAAAATTTTATACGCTCGCATAGCAACAGTTTTGGAAGCAGTGGCGCAGTCACGAGTCTGTTCTTTCGAGAAACAAAGTACTTACCATAGCCGAGATTTCGTTCATGCTCTGCAAGTACTCAACGATCTTCGATTTGTGAGCAGGTTCTACACGAGAGAAGAGACGAGCCCTAGCGCAAGCAGCCTTCTGTTCAGACGCAGAAAGATCGTCGAATTCACGACCGGAGTAGGACTTTCCAGTTGTGTCCTCGTCTTCCTCGAAGACACCGATACGTCGGCAGATAGCTTCAGCGGTGGCTTTGTTGTCTCCGGTGATGACGATGACACGAATACCAGCAGCGCGACACCTCATGATGGAGTCGAATACTTCCTTGCGAGGCGGGTCAAGCATACCAACGACACCAACGAAGGTAAGTTCCTTCTCGTATGTGTAGAATTTCGAGGAATCGTCGAGGTCCATGTCTTCGGGTTTCATAGGATGATCAGCAGTAGCGAGGGCAAGGCATCTGAGCGTGTCTCGGCCGGTACCATACTGGCGAGTCAAGTCCAGGATGCGATTCTTCAGGGTGGAAGTCAAAGGAACCTTGCTAGAGCCAACGCGAGCGTGCGTGCACCTGTCCAAAACACCTTCGGGGGCGCCCTTGACGAACAGTTTTGGTCCAGTGCCCAACTTGCTGGGTTTCAGAGGGATACAGTAAGACGACATGGATTTACGATCGCGAGAGAACTCCAAAGTGAACTCTTTTTTCCATTTGGTCTCCATATCTTGTCTGCAAACGATAGCAGCGTTGCGCCTGTCCAATCCAGTCTTCGAAACGCCGAACGGGTTGATCTTCTCAGCCAGAACAATGAGAGCAGTTTCGGTAGCCTCTCCGACCTTCTCGAATGCCTGTTTGAACTCGTTGAAGTCGATGGCAGAGTCGTTGCACATGATGCAAATCGTACCGATTTCATGGAGTGTCTCGAAGTCTTCTCCCTTGATCTTCTTCCCCCTCAAGAACGTTTCGCCGATGGGCTCGTAAGTCGAGCCGCTGATCTCGAATTCGTGGAAGCTGCTGTCGTTACCCTCGATCTTCTCAAAGATGAACATTCTGCAAGAGAAGACCATCAACGCATGTATCTATTCAAAGTACTCACTCGATCCTAAGTGACAAACTAGAACAGGTGTTATTACATCCCGATGACATACCGGCTAACGGACATCTGGTTAGTGGTCAGAGTACCAGTCTTGTCCGAGCAAATGACAGACGTGCAACCAAGAGTTTCGACAGACGGCAACGATCGGACGATAGCGTTCTTCTTGGCCATACGACGAGTTCCCAAAGCCAAGCAGGTCGTGATTACAGCCGGCAAACCCTCGGGAATAGCGGCTACGGCAAGAGCGACGGCGATCTTGAAGTAGTAAATAGCTCCCTTGATCCAAGATCCACCATGAGCAGGATCGTTGAAATGTCCGATGTTGATGGCCCAGACAGCGACGCAAATTACGGAAATGACTTTCGACAATTGCTCGCCGAACTCGTCCAGTTTCTGCTGCAGGGGTGTCTTGATCTCCTCTGTCTCCGACATCTCGGTACGAATCTTACCAATAGCAGTGTTCAAGCCGGTTCCAATGACAACACCGCGAGCTTTACCTGCGGCGACGTTGGTACCAGAGAACAGGATGTTCTTCTTGTCCTGAAATCAGAGCGAATCCGAATTCATTTCAATGAAACGAATTCTCTGGAAACGTTAGTCTCGGAACTCGTGTTAATATTTTTTTGCATTAAAATACATCGATATAGGGTCAAAATGTTTTAAATAATTGTGCAACACAAATCGCTTGGATTATAAAGTCTTAAACGCGATCATATTCAGAGTTAGAGGTCGCACAGCTGAAATACGGACGCTACTTCCATAAAGATAAGTGGAGCGAAGAATAAAAAATTTTATTTTCGTCAGCAGATAACTTTATTATGCTCTGCATGTAGGTCAAATCGCAATTAGTTGTCGGACCCCGGCAGCGGCTAGGTATGGTATGTATACTCGATGTTGCTCCATTTTGGTCTAAGTGATCGAATAATTCCAGCGAGGATCCACCCAAGCATGCGGTAATTAGGTGCCCTACTTCTCCAGACACTGATCAGTGGTCTAGGATAAGTGAACTGTAATGCCCATGTACCACCAGGGGACAATAATTTTGGTTTCTCAATTAACCACGTCCCTCATACTCACGCTTGGAGTATGTAAATTATACGATGTACTTTACGGTAACACGGATAGGCTTTTATTTTGCGAAAGGGAAGCACGTTGTTTTCTATAATAGTATCAAAAATTAATAGAAACGCGTTCCACCGACCTCCATCAAATGTCATTGTTAACATCGTTGTTAATATTTGCCAACAGATTACTCGAAATATAAGATTTAGTCTTCACCCACCTGGTTGACAGCACGTGGGTCGGGAACAGGATCGGTATGCTTGATAACCGAGACCGATTCACCGGTCAGGATAGACTGATCGATCCTGAGGGTGGTGGAGAAGATCTTGGTGAGACGAATATCGGCCGGGATCTTGTCACCGACGGACACCTCGACGATGTCCCCGGGCACGATCTCTTTGGCTCGAATTCTTTGGACACCGGACTTGTCCTTTCGTAAAACTTTGCCCATCTCGGGCTCGTACTCCTTCAACGCTTCGATCGCAGACTCGGCATTACGTTCCTGCCAAACACCGACCACGGCGTTGGCGATAAGGATGAGCAAAATGACGAAGGGCTCGACGAAGGCAGTGAAAGCATCTTCGTGCTCTTCAAATAAAGCTAATACCTGCAACAAAACGGAGTATCATTTTATACCATCTATTAAACAGAGTAATCCGACTTCTCTATCTGTACCTTAATCTAGTTTTCTACAAAACTGTACAATTCGTTAACGGAGACACCGCGATCTAAAGGGAACTGTATCTAACTGTATGCGTACGTAATCTTATTTGCGGCGTGTTACACAGCATTTCGAATTTCGTAATGCACCACATTCTATTCAAATCTATTGAAATGCACGGACCTCTTGCGAAATATAAAGCATTCCTTCTGTTACGCGATGATAAATTATTCCAATGATCTTCCGAACGAAATATTTCCTACGTGCGTGAAAAATAATGAGGTTTTCATATCGCGGGGAAATCGATACGCTATTTTTTCACCTTTGAAATGATGTATTTATAATAAGTCAGCCTTGAACCTTTGTAAACGCAGTATGACTTTGACCAACTAATTATTACTTGGCGGCGATCAGGGGTAATAATGCGGCTGTTCGATTTCATTAATGTGTTTCATTAGTGTTTGGCGTCACATCTAAAAATAAGAACGGTCATCGACGGGGCGTGATCTCGATGATTCTTTTTCCTCGTTAGAGAGTCTGTTCGCAGCGTTTCAATGATTTCAAACTGTTTCGTAGGTGATTCTTAATGGCCGCGTGCAAATTACCGGACGACACCGACCAAACAGAAAGTTTCTTCATCGTGCAGCTTTCGTCATCGTCGGCGACGTGCTCGGCGATAAGCAATAAAAATAAGTTTGTGTAATAAAGTAATCTTCATCGAGTAGGCAATCTTTATTTCCTTGGCCATTGACGCACGTTCATATACTTGTCATCGTGCACTGTGGCAGATATGATCTCGCAATTAACCCTTCACAGGCCGCGAGCCATTCTTGTAAAACTACTTTGCACCTTCCGCGAATCTATCATCGTGAAATAGTATTATTTGAATGCATACGTACAAAAGAAATAATAGCGGCTAATAGAAGAATCTTAACTAGGAGGTCGTCGAACTGTTCCAGGACGAGCTGCCATATGGATTTACCTGAAATCAGAAAACCGAACTTTAATAACTTCGAGCAACAAGGTATGGTGAAAATGTTTTTCAATCAGCATTTTCACCCACAAAACGCACCGACATAATTTCTATTGAGCCATAGGATGGAAGAGTATAAGCAAATGTGCCAACATTTTTCTAGAAAGTCTCGGACAAGCGAAGCCGCTGTCAGTCCAACGCGCCCGGTGTAAATTAACAAAGAGTTCCAATCGAAGACCAGAAAGTGCGATACTTCGGTCGCGGAATTCGGGTTTTTGTCGCAAGGAGACGCGCGACGTTTAGCATTGTACGCGTGCGAAAAAAATAGCGGAACTAAGAGTAATCGGGGACAGGCGATGGCGTCCTTGATAGCAAGTACCTTCTGCCAGTATGCGATTGACGTCACGCTGTGGTTGTCCGAACGTGCTATACAGTCGACGATTTCATTAATTGTAGTCTACGGTGACGACCAGAGACACAAGTGAAAATCCAATTGCTAGCCAATTATAGGAACAGATTTCATCGCGGACATGCCTGTCGTGCTTTCGGCCGCCCATCTTCGACGGTTCAATTTCCGTTTAATCCTCCGTAGCCTTGATTTCCGGCTATTATTAACGATGCGCGCGACCAACGTTGTTTATGCTGCCAGCTTTTCGTAAGAAGACTGTGACCAACTAGTTTTCTCTAGTTTTTTTTTAAACGCCCATTTCCGTTCCGGCGAAATAAGGTAAGAGTTACTACCATGGAACGCTGTTAAAAAATCATTGTATCAATCAAGGGTTTAAGTATCAAAAACAATTTCCCTTCGTTAAATCAAGTTTTCTAAAATAAAATTACCGTAGATATCCAATACCATAATTCTGATGTTAAATAGTATTCGCGTAAATTTGAATTTCCTTTATGGATTCTTTCATCACATGGAATATAACGTAACAAAACTTTCTTTACTTTCTGCGATGCACGGCGAGTAACTCGTACGGTTGGACGCTACAGAACTTTTAATTAGTCGAACTGTAATCGTGGTTCGCGAAGAAGAGAAAATATGTTCGATCGCATGCAATACGACATTAAGCCTTAGCTACACTGGCGGGGTACGTACGCACCCATAGCGCAAGAGGTATTAGAGTCTTGCAACCCCTACCATCGAAATTTATTTCCAATTATGATCAACGATTACATTCGCTTCGATTACTTAGGATATTCATTGATTACTTAGCAATCGTAATAATTAATCACAAACATGACTTCGTGTTGGTCTTAATCGTTAATCGTTTGACTCAACTCTGACCGATAGCAAACAAATTGTGTATTGCTTCGAGAGGCTAAAACAATTCTTGTTCGCTACCGCTGCAGCGACATTCGATTTGATATCATTCGTATGAAGTGTCGCGAGTATCGTTCGATTGATTTTGATGACGTTCCACCGTCGTCGTGTTTGTCCACGCAATACACACATTGTCGCTGGATCAATGGCGTTTGGACACGTAATGAGCAATGGCTCCGAGGTCTACGATCCACGACTAACCACCCTTCCTATGACCGCGCGCGTTATTCCTAGACTATGGATCTTTACGTTAACGTTCATTTGGACAACTTTTTTCACGCACTTCAAAGTTGAGAAAAAATGTATTTGAAAAAATGTGCACAAGTCTTTAACTCCGTTACTTCCCTTTCTTTTTCGATTCATCAATGACACGGGGACTACATAGCATTTTATCCTTAAAATTATGCGAAAATTGCGGAAACGGTTGGGTCCGGAAGAGCGACAGCCATTGATCTTTTGAAGGAGGACAAAGGTAGCAAGCACGCAACACGTGTCATTCGAGAGCAAGAGGTTCGGTCGGACTGGAGATTGTCCTTGACCGTGCAGTGGCTGAAAATCGAGATCACGTTGTCGATTCCACGTGCACGGTCGAAGGCCGAGCTGTTGAAAGGCGACACGACGCCTTATGTTTACGTTCGAGTGCAGCAGGCGTAATACCGATGCAATTATTTACTCGTGCATCGAGTACCACCGCGAACGTCGTTTCTCAGAGATACAGTTTGCAGCCGAATGAATTCCTAATTCCTTTTCGCAAAGTTACACCACTTTGCATTAACACCAGGAATTGGCTACGATCGGTAAAACGGAGTAACGCGAAGGAAACACGTGCTACTGAAATTCCCACACGCGCAACCACGCCCGATATGCAACGTCCGACCGCCAACCTCCCTGTGGTGCACATCCGATAACGCCAATGCCGGCGGTACATGAACAAAAATACAATGGGTCACACGACTGTGTCGAATAATAATGTAAAATAATTATATAATAAAATAACACGCTATTCGAAGTAATAGTTGAAATAATGTAATTTGAAATGTGCACAGGTCTGCGCTGCGGCATCAGGCCGATGCAGCCGGGTGCAACGCAGCGGACACGTGCACGTGAAACGGTAATGCACCGAGGTTGGTGTGCGCCCGAAGGCTGGCCTGCTTTGATAGCGACGCCTCCCATCATCGACGGCATCTGCGACTGCGACTAGCTTTTCCTCTCACCCCTCGACGATGCTCGCGGACTTAACGTCGTTCCACGTCCTGGCCTAAGTGCTAGCATATTAACGAAGATATGCGTCAAATTTCAAAGATATAAAATATAATACTGAAATAAATGCGGCTTTAACATCACAACTTTCGGGCGTAAAATTAACCTTCAGATAAAGACACCCTTCTAGACACAGTAATGCAAATAATACAAAAATATATAGATAGAAGAATAGATAGATAATGATAAAATAATCCAAAGAGTGACGATAATCGATAGGAGATACTGAGAATGTTACTTTCTCTTCCATTTTGCGAGCACTAGCCACCTTTGAAATTCTGAACTATTTTTATACTTACAAGGAGAGGTTGTTGCCGTTGGGTCATCGATTTTGGTCAAATTCTTTCTGACGAATTTCAAGGAAAATTAAGTCGACCCGTATCTTACTGGTTTCGTCAATACTCATTGTTTATGAACATTTTTACAAGCTGACCCTTATTATCTCCGCAAATGCTGGATTGATAGAAACCCATTGCGTAAATATGCTAGAGGAGGTGTTAATATGATAGGTTCTTACGTTAGACCCTCTATAAAGTCTCGAAATGGCAAAATGTGGATCGATTTATCTTAGTTCTAGGCTCGTCGGAAAAAGTTTTATAAAAAAACAGGGACCCAACGACTGCAACCTCTACTTGTCAGCACAAAGACTGAATAATTTTTCACGAAAGCACTTGTATAATTTCAGTAATCGTAAAATTAAAAATTCATCATTATTTTCACTGTTTCGGTAGTTCTAGCGTCGATGTCGTTCATTTTCAGTCAAAACGAAATCGTTTTACTGTTCGTGCCATGAAAAGCATCATCCTGCAAAATGGATCCACGAAAAATCGATGGAACTACTTTAACCTTTGTGAACTGTGGTGTAGGTTGGTTGTTGCAGCGATATCTCGCGAACAGAGTTGAATCGAAGTTGACATTCAAATAAGAAAAAAGTCATGCAAACGATTTACTTTACGATGAGACTGTCCTGAACTGTGTATAATGCAGCGAAATTCCACAAATGTGTTATTCTTGAAACTGTCTATTACAAGATCATAAATGAAGCTTTTACAGCCTCGTGGCATGTGTAATCGTTGCTCGAAATCGTGCGTGTTTTGTTGATCTATTTTAAGTCATTTATTAACTTCTATGTCAACAAACGAGTATGTATCTACTTTGCACTTGCTGTAAGTTCTCGTTGCTCAAATAATTTTACATCGTTTTGTATCTATTTTCGTTATAAAAATATACGCCGGATGTTTCAGCCAGGAACGCCTCGAACGTGTTGGACATCGTAAATTATTTGTGGTTATTGACACAAGGTTTATAGTAACGCTTTCACCTATACTAGATGGAGTTAGAAGACAAAATTAGTACGATTGGTACTTCAAAGGTGAAGTTACAGAATGAATAATAGAAAACATAAACACTGAGTTGCAATGAATCATTTTTTTGTCTCGTGTCTCCGCGATTTTGCTTCATAGTGCGACGATTAATAGTGCTGCCGACTACGTGCAAGTGCATCTATTTTTTTAATGGTCGGAAGAGTACCCCGAATTATGCGTTAGGTAGGTAAACAACGACACACGGCGAAGAGAAGCCTCGATCTTCCATGACCCGATGCTCTTTAGGAGAACCTACGACTTCCAACGATCAGGCATTAGATGTTTGTACGTTCGGTTTGTGACATGGCCTGATCAATAAAATTTAATAACGGGGAACGTATTGCCCGCACAGAAAACAACTGATTGATCATTGAAATAATTCTGATATTTCACGATATTCATGTTTTACACCCGCGTTATGATTTTAAGAAAAACACTGTACTGTCAAGATTCCACCCGAATGTTTCAGGCACATCTCTGTTAAACAGAATTTTCATCTGTGCTAGGTGTGCTCATGATCGCGACGACGGCCAACGGTTAGCTAAAAATAATTAGGTCCTTGCACATTAAGTGCGAAATATTATAAATCGATAATCAGTTCTAGTCACATAAATACGATAGAATCAACCCCGTGGCTATTGAAATTATGTCGGAGTTTCAACGATTAAGTGGACCAAAAATTAAAACTACTCTGCTCAAACCTTTTAGAGGCTTTTTGAACCCTCGGAGCAGACAAATAGGTTATACACGCGAAACTATATTACAATGAAATTGAAGAGAAATAAGTTTGAGTTTTTCGAGGTTCGCAGGAAACTCGTAATACGGTTGAAGGATTCAAAATGGCTCACCGACTGGTTCACCTTACAAGAGCAGAACGATCTGTTCGACGAACGGACTTACCCTCTTCGGCTGGTAGCTCTGAAACAGAAAAATAAAGTAGTTTAGCTGAGGCAGTCGGGAAACGATCTGTGAATGGATCCATTGTTTGGGATAATTCTAGGCAAGGGGCACAGGCTCGTGCGTGCAATCTAACGTAAACGCGGCGCGGATCCGAGCGACGGTATCGCCTTTAAGTTGGCCTAGTTCGGATTGCTGAAGCATCGTGGTGTACCGACATCGAAAACAACGATTTTTCTCGACGATAATAAACGCCCTTAGAACGGTGACGGCTCATTGACGCGTGTCCCCCTGACAGCACGGAGAAAAAAGTGGGCCGCGGCGGAAAAAAATATGAAAGCTCGCCGCGAAGAAGCGGCACGGATTACCGTGCCCGTTCGAATAGCTGAAACTGATGCCTCTCTCATCGGGCACGTGCTGCATTTGACACACTTCTGGGCCCATGCCGGCCACTCCGCCGCGCCACGGTTCGTTCGGTTTGAAAAACCATCGGGGATTTGACGTTTTTCATCGGTCGCTCGTAATTCACTCGGGGCGGTTTTCGCGCGGGTGAAGCCTTGCTACAGTTCCCTGGAAAATGTAGCCTTCGACGTGCCGTTTTCAAGGGCGCATTGTTATGCAGGATGAGTGATCGGCGCAGCTGATAGCTCCTGCTTCGCTCGAGGATAGAGAATGAGATAGCAGTAGGAAACGAACGGCGGATGTTGGATGATTTTCCCCGAGTATCGCGAATTTAACGAAAGGTCATGCATACGCGCGCTTGCAGTGACATCAGAGCCCCTGTGCACTTGATTTCCAATTTCTGACAAACGCTGCATTTGTTTGTCCGAAAAATTTGTGGCAATTTTTGGCAGGCGGCGCTCGGGAGGTTGAAATGACAAGGTTGCATCGAGATCGAACAACTTTTGATAGAAACGAGTTAAATAATGCACACCGATAGGCAATTTGAAAAACAAAGTTACGTAAAACGCTGCCGTCGAGAAGTTAAACAAGAGCCTTCCTTGTTTTTAACGTTGCTTTTTTTACATCACAATGTGCTAAAATAAACCACAAAAACTTGCGTTAATCGAATAGATACTATTTTTTATAGTTCGTTCAAAGTGTTAGTAATCTTTAGACTCGCGTCGAAGCATTGAAATTAGCTTTGAATCTTCGCCGACGACCCCCATACCATTCAACGCGTTAACAATCCGTATTACTTCTTTCACTTTTCGAATCATAATTTCCGAACATACTAATCGTAAATCTATCCGCGCAACTTCAATTATAATATTAGCTCGATCGTCTACCCTTTACGTACAAACAGTGTAACGTCGAAGCATCGGAAATGGAATTTCACCACCCCCGTGCTCGTCGCAGACAGTTTGCCTCTATTTCAAAGCGAATTTCTCGAGAAATCTGCCCCGAGAAACGATAAAGTCTCAATTCCTTCGGAACCGACGTAAATTGCGGCGGAAAATCAAGTTTGCTTTTCGTTTAGTTTAGAGAAACCGCTTCCTCGTGTTCTCGAAAGAGATTTTTTGGTCGAATAATAACGCAGCACCGGTAAATGCCAGCCTGTTCGTTCGTATCGAAGCAAATGTTTCGCGCGTTACACGCTGTCAAATAATATTCCAGCTCTGAGAAATTTCGGACCGGGCAGCCGTGACGCAGGCTGCAGCAGTTGGCAAAGTTGTAGAAGAGTATGGTCCTTTCGCGAGGCGCAACAGGCAAGAGGAAAGTGTTGAAAATATTTTTAGATGGCATTGTTGTTTATTGGCTCGAGTTTTAAGTTTGTTGGAATACTCGTGTCGTGGTTTCCTCGGGACCATACAAAATACACAGAGGCGACGTTTACATTTGCATCGCGATCATTTCACGTGTGTACACCCCACCGATTCAGATTCGAACGTGTATTTCTGAAATGTAGGTTACAGAATGCTAACAAATGCAACCGCCTGATAAAGAATTACGTAAGTTTTGGCAACTGCGTTCAACATTTATTTGTGTTTCGAAAATATCGCGCGCGCGCATTATTATTTATTAACCAGCGATGCGTAATAATAGCTTGCGCTACAATTAGCTTGCGCGAGGCATGTATGTATGCGAATAGGTATTGTGTTCGTGCGAGAGACCACCAAGCAGCGCAATTGCGCCGAGTACGGACAATGTCCAATAGCAAGCCAAAACTAATTCTTATTTGCAAACTCTTTGTGACCATGTGTAAGACGCACAAACGCATACCTCCTTTAAGAGTTATTAAATCAGCAGATTGTGATTCGCTAGGTGAAGAAAGGTCATCGATTTGCAAGTCGCGTTTCTTACGGACAAATAGTTAATTGGATTGCCTTTATTTAATTATGCCCACGGGGCGTGAAGTTGAAGATACGACTGGCGTCGACGCTATAACGGAGGCATCACCCTTTCCAGAGACGAAAACGTCTCGTTCCAAAGTTATCGAAGCGATTCCTTCACGTTGCGCCAACGAAACCACCGCGTTTGCTAAAAACAATCGAGAAAAATGCTGACGCGATACTATTTCGCCATGAAATGCGCAGGTTCCAGCAACAGGAGTTTTCATACGCCGCAGAAACGAGGCCATCCGCGTGAATTTTTGCACGCCAATTACGGGTCGCCTAACGTGGAATCACAATAATTAAACGTTTCGGGACACGCGCATCATCATCGGCAGCTATATTTGAACTAACGAATTCCTGGCGCACAAATGGGAAAGCTTGGCTCTACGATGACCAATCAATTATTGTCTACTACAGATGGACACAGACACGATTCTGTGACGGTAGACAATATTATCGTCTCCATCCACAATCTTGACCTACCATTCGCTCATCCTTCTATGAAACGACACATTGACTCATGGAGAAGATCATGCCTTCGGATCGCTAATTATAGAAATGTATTTCTAAAGACTGATGCGGATCGAACAATACCGTGCTTTTGCCAATTTATAATTCCTATTGTTAAACTTTAAAAAACATTTTCCCACCTTTCATTAAGCACTATTTAAACGACAATAATAATATTTTTTTAGTGTCCCTTCTTTCTCGGTTAAATGACTATTCATAGATTTACGCGACGGTCAGTGACGCAAACGGAGTCATTATGAAACGAACCTCTCGCGAAATTAATAAGCCGTTCTGCTGTACGCGGTTCGGTGCAGCGCAAGAAAGCATGTTAACGAAAGCGGCAACTTTGCATTCGAGGCGTTGCTACGCTGCGTAATCCGTTTTCCAGCTCTAAGGTCATCCGCAAAACTAATCTTTGTACGTATGCAACTGTCGCGGGCGAAACGTCACACTTAACGAGAACACGTGACGTTCAGATAGAAAGTGTTAATAAGCGTTGCGGCTTCTAGTCGCAAGATCCACTATCATGCAAATATACTAGACAACAGAATCTCGATTTTCCAGCAAAGTGCAATCGTATCGTGCTCTTTGTGTCGCGCGTCGAGTATCATTACAGATAAATGCATGCGCATAATTACAGTCTCGAAGTAACTTTTACATTTTTACCGATATTTCAATTTGATCGAGCTTGTTCTTCCTAATGCCTCGTAATGCAGCAACTATTTCACACGACGTTTTGAACGGTTTCTGTTCCCTCCTCTGTTCGTGAAATGCTGTGAAAATTCTGTTTAATCAGTTTTTTATTTAACACAGATTCGTTGCGTGAAATGCCACGCGATATCGCGAATACCGCGAACAAGCTATTTGAATAATACTTAACAGCAAGCTAGATAAGAAGGAGCAGCTACGGAAGACTATTTATTTCAATTGTGAGAGATAGCGAACAAAACAGCAAATTTGTTAGCGCATCGAACAGTTTCGTCGGCAAGTGTGAACGACGTTTCCTACCCGTTCGCGACTTCCTGTGCGCTGTTGATGAAAAATACGAATAGTCGGAGCGCTACGCGCGGCAACAAGCCGCTCTAACTTTGAACAGCGGCCTTAAAACGAATTAACCCCATTTGCTGCGATAACTCTTAATGTAATTTTACCGTCAAGCGCACAATTCGCCCGTCACGACTGATTTTTATGATCGCGCGTGTTACCCCTTTGTGGACGGCAATTTTATTTTAAACGCCGGGGGTGGGTTCCACCGTGAAAACTGCCGAGAGTTCGCACAACTCTAGGACGTCTTATTCGATTAATCCTTTGTGCTCGGAGCATTTTTTCCGATCAGGTTTTATAAAATAAAAAAAAAAGAACAGGTAATAGAGTTTTTCAAGTTTCATTTACCACTTTTCTTCCCTGAAAAGTCGCAGTTCCAGTTATTACAGGTAGGAACGATCTACTAATTAATTCAGGGAACGCGCTGAGATCCAACATCGAAGCAATCATTATTATGGCAGTTGCAGCGAAGGTGGTACCGATAATGGTTTGCCCACGAGCGTAATCACATAGCTGGCGTCGTGGAAAAAGTTTATAGAAATGGTCTACCTTTGCCAACGGTATATCAATAATGAATCAGACGACGAGTTGTTCTGACGTGTGGTTGCTTACGCTCGGAACCACGTCGCAACCACGTCAGGTGTATCTCGGCCGAGCGGGAGAAGGAAAATGCAGAACAAAGAGTTGATATAGCGCAAAGTAATTAAAATTCCTGACGCAATATCTAGGTCGTACAACAATTCTCCGACCTTTCAAGGAGACAATCGACCACATCCTATTTCGACTAAACTGCGATCGACACATAAAAGCTAATTTTAATCACAATACATTTCCGTAAACCGGGTACTAAGATATTACTTGTACATACTAACATATTGCTTTGCATTGGAACGCGATACGAGGAGACTCTTTCCCAAACCTCAGGGTCTAAAATAACGGAAGCAGCACAAGCTTCTCAAAACGAAGGGTGAGAGTATTATGGTCATCCCCTAGCCATGACTAAGCAAGTAGGAAACCTTTCTGGACTGTTCCGAGGAGTTTTAATTGGTGTACGAAGAGGGAGGGGCCGCAAGGTATTCCTATGCGATTCTGGGAACCCTCTACGTCTACGGTGCATCGAGGATTCACAATGCACCTGGCATCCCGAGTGGCCACCGTGGGGATTTCGTCAGGTAAAAATCTTACGCTATCCTTCGATTAACCGACGTTAAAAGCAACTGCACATTTTTCCACGAATCGTCGATTCACCGGTAAAGTATCCTAAAAACACGAAGGTCTCTTCTTCTGTTGATAGAACAAGAATACAGAAAATCCGCTCTTCGAGAATAGAAAACAGTCGTTTCGAAACACGCAAGGTCAGCTTGACCCAAACCAAAGTAAACACACCGGTCAACGTCGAACTACGCAGCAAGTGATATTCCTCAGAAATAATAATAATTGCCTAATACTTTCACGAAATTGCTAGCCTAAATGACGGCAGTTCTTCGACGAGAATGAAAAGTCATGATCGGCCTGCGATGAAAGGGAACGCGCCGTTTATGAACAGATGAACGTATCAACGGCCGCGAAATGTGTATTTCTGGAACAGGATGAACGGACTGCAAAGTGTGATGAAGCTGTAACGTCCTGACCAGGCGCTACACACAGTACGAGTATCTATTAAATTTGAAATTTATTGATCTTCTGCGCGAATCGATTAAAACTTGATAAAAATGCGGACTTGAATTCATCTATTTGCTTATCGGCAATTTTGTCCAGTGTTTGTCCAGTTTAACGCTCCGTTACTTTGCAGAGAGACTGGTTGTAAAATTGAATGCTAACTATCACTTTGATCGAATCTATTCGCACGTTGTCGCTATCGAATGATAACTGAAAAATCATTCTAATTTACTATGAAGCTGAATACATTTACGTTTGAAATTATTATCGAAAGAAATGTCGAATTGAATCGAATTTCCATTGTGCTACACGAGGCCGTCGTATAAAGACCTGTAGACTGATGTTTATCGCGAGGCTCAATAATCAAGTTTCCGATTAATCGTTTATCTGCAGTATGAAAGTGGACGAGGGACAATTAAGCACAGAAGACGAATCGAATGGCAACTGCCGATAATGTCTTCATGGTGTAATAACTCCGGTTGTTCCACTGGCTCTACGACGTTATCATTTATCAAGTTACTATAATCGATGTAGTATTTAGATCCTTGCCGATCCGAGATTTTGTTTGCTAGCAGTGTTACATCAGAGGTTCGCGATTATCGAAACAAATTAGTGACATAACGAGCGAATAATCTAATTCCTCATGTGATCTATGAACAACCACACACGATTAGGTCTCGAGTGCCCCAACGACTCGGTATGCGAGATATCACCGAGTGACTGAGCCGCGTGACGAGCCGAGCCGTCGCACGGTGGTCTAAGAATTCGCTTGCTACGGATGAAACTGTTTTAACGTTATTTCTTCTTTTCTGTCAAGTACTTGAGAAATAGAAAAAGAACTATGCTCAACTATGAAAGTTGAAAAACTGAATTTTGATCACAAATTATCGTTTCCCAGACCACCTTGCGTCGAAAGATACCCCGGAAATTCGTATAAATAGCTAGCAGACAGAGCATGGAAAATGAGATCAGCTTCGAAAGAGTTTAAGCACCTGTAGAAACCAGGGCCCGGCGAACCATGAATTTAACGACACTGCGAATAATGCCGTGTACACGTTCCACACCAATTTTAGACTCCGAAATTGTCTCGGAGAGGATCCGCTCTGTGTAAAAGACATCCCTTTGAGCAGCATGATGAACGTTCGACCGACCACCGATTAATACGGCGAATCCAGCCGTTTCTCGGACCAGAGGAGAATCAGAAAGGGCTGTTCAGCCCAATGGGAGCCGCGGAAATAGGTGCTCTTGTCCGTGTATTTTATTTTCATAAACGAAAGGCGATACTTGGTCTGTTTTGTGGAGCCCGTAATCGCGACGCGTAACGCTCGACGGAAAGCCAGCCGCTTCGCGCGGATTCAAACCGTTAACCCTTCAAGTGCTGATAGATCTCTGCAGGATGCATTAATAACTTTCTGTGGGAGCTTCTATGAGGAACGTCTCCATCGGTTTAGTTACTCGTATTATGATAAAAGTCGCGCAAGATCTAAATAATCTTTTAATCTTTTAAAAACCCGTGAGGGGCCCGCTGCGGTCCCCGGAATGTCCAGCTGGAATGTACATTGACTTCTCCACCAACAGTTGCCGATTGCTTATGTTACCGATTTGCATTGTGTTCATAGATGATGTCACAGTTACGTGATATGTAAGAACAATTGCAATGATCCGATTATATGATTTTAAGAAAAAGATTTCGCTCGAAGCAAATTGCTGTAAAGATTTCTTCAAATAAAATATCGTCTCAATGGAAAATGAGAGGGGATCGACGCACTGTCATTGCCGTGAATCCGATAACAGTGAGAATCGTAAAAGCAAGCAGGGAACAGAAGGTTTCTCGGTGCTTGAACCGGCAAACACGTCCGTCGACGCGACAAAGGCAAACTGGTAAACACAACGCCGGAAAATTCTGTCGGCCGATGGGGATCGACGAGATAACTGGAACTGATCGATGACGATCGATCATTTTCGACGAGTGCCGTGGCAACGAACGATCTTTGCGGATACGAGCTTGCAGGAGTGTCGCTCATTTTAGATTCTATAGATCAAGAGGATTATTTGGATCGGCGATTCTTACGAACGATAAAGTATCTGGTATTCGATGTTCCGAGCCGACGGACTGACGGCTCTGCGAAAATAAACTATCGCCTGGCAGAATCGCCTAGGCGCGCGTGCTGTGAAATTGATAAAAAACGAACTTTCGTCAGTATAACGATACCGTTCGCTGTGTATCGAAAACGTAATCAAACACTTTGACGAATGATTGAGAATTTATTCGCGAGTCTCAGGATTGCGTCAAAGAACGGTCCGACGCTGAATATGGCTGTGTGAAGGTTTCGAATACACAACCATTTGGAAATTTCGAAAAGTCGATTTCATTTTCGTGAACCGACACAGTCGGGGACCACTGTGGCAGAAGCTTCATCTAGAAACACGAACAACTGACCGACCTGAAACGTTTTTCAACGATCCAAAGCCGCGAATTTGAACGCATTCTTATTACGACGCACCTAAAAGCCTCGACTACACAGGTCTCTTCAAATTTTCCATGCGGGCTCTTAATAAGATTCCGCTTCTACTAACGAAGCCATTTTTTAATCCAATTCATCGACCTTTTAGTTGTACGAAAGAAAGTGTACTTTCCCGACAAATGAATCTAACAAAAGTTTCTCTTCGACATCCAGCGGGATAACAGTAGTTTAATAAATCACGAGAAATGATTGTGGACGTTTACTTTTTTCCAAGTATTCTATATTTGTACCTTTACCTCTAGATAACACAAGCTTTTCGTTCATTTAATAACTATAAAATATAAATATCAGTAAAAAAATAAACAGTTAACCAGACATAGTTACAATTTAGTTCATATAAACGCAGTTCCACTGTAAAGGTGTGCTAGGGTTAGAGATGTAGATTGATAGAATTTCGTCGTTGCCCAAACGAAAAGGACTGATAGGTTTCCTAAGTAGGTCGTGTGCGCGAAACGTTAACAGGTTTCATTAATCGTTTCATCAACTTCAAGCCGTTCTCGGTGCGGCGAGCACATTAAACTCCCGTTTTCTTGATTAACGCGTTTCATTGATTTCACGTCAACGTGCCGCGCACGTTTCTCCGACGCTTCTCCTGGTGCGATGCAACGCGTATTTTCCAACTGGTTGTTCCTGCATGCCACGATACTGGAATCCAAGGCCATTATTGACAGCCTACATAATACTATTTATTATTTCGGAATGCCATGCGAACGCGAACTTGTGCTTCCTACTCTCCCTCTCGTCTCGCTTTTCGCGATCTTAAAGAGGCTCGAGGGAGACATCTTTGTCGAATCTTTCTTTTTGTGTTCTGAAAACTGGATTTTTTCTTCTCGAGAATTTATTTATCTTACGAGTGGAATGTTTTTGTTAAGCGTGTAACAAACTCTTTGTTTGACGCGGTTTTTTATACACGATTTTTATCGTCCCCTTTTTAGACTTTCGACGAATCGAGTGATAAGCAAGATAATGATCTCACGATCAACGACTTTCATGGACTGATTACAATGTATAATTACATCGTGACGTACGGATAATCCCCTGCGTTTTTCTATTAATTTTTATTGTTAGTTCCACCTTTCCAAGAAAGTGACACGCAAACAATTTAAATCTACTTGGTTCAACTGTATACTTTCATACATCTATAGAAAAAACGATCCCAAACATTACATCAAGATAAACCAGACCCCTTCTGAATTTACAGGTAAAATCATCAAGGTCATCGTACACTTCTATCGATAACAATATTTTTGATTGGACAACTTGTATGTCTCCAGTGACTTATCTCAGTTTTATCGAAGGGAAGCACAAAGCTTCCGATATTAACGTTCAATATCAACGTCGACCGACGACGGATGTTTTTATTTGCGATACTTATCGCACAACGAAATCAAGATTCCGAGGGAAACTGAGAAATTATAGAAAAAATTATAAAAATTATATTATTTAGATTGGAACACTAGGGCATTTTCACAAAATGCCAAACTTTTCTGTAAATAATTGTTTTCAAAAATTCACAGGACTAAATTGTATATTTTTGCATCAAGTTTTATTTAGCACGCATCTCACTGAAAACCTTAATAACTAATAAAAATATTTTCCAAATATCTAAAGCACTCTTCTAGTCAATACATTGTAATAAGGTATACGTGAAAAATCAATTTTCGATACTTTCTCGAAAGTTTCTCCGCAACTGACTTAATTTATAACATAATTTTTGATAATTAACTATTCAAACGTTTCGAAATTTAAAATCTACGCGCTTCGGCGAGCATTGACATGTGGGTACATAGTTGCAGGAAGAAGGGGGGAAGCCATCTTGGATAGTTGAAAAATTCTTCAACCGTCAGTTCCGGTCGAGACGATTCAAGACGCGACTTTTCATAGTTCTCTAATTCGAAGAGAATGTACCCGCATATCGATATATAAATATTCTGAGAAACTACTAGACAACTGGTAGATGTGCTCTAGTGATGCGGGCCATTGAGGAAACTTCGAACACGTGTACCAGAGGATTGGCAATGGAATCGACACTGGTGGGGATAAACATCGTGCGGCGCAGTGTATGTACATGCCAATGTTAGACCAGGAGCTTGATAAAATCACTTCTACCGCGCTACTCGACTTCGCCGAGCGTACCTCAGGTATCCGTAATATGCGTGCAACGAGTGACTTAATTAGACGACATTGGCTTGGAACTGGGGTTCGAAGTTCGTGCGCGGCTTCTTTGCCAATCACGAAGAAATAGAAAGCTATAATTCCTGCGTTACGCGAACTCCGTAATGTTACATTTGCTCATCAGATAGCGACGCAACGGATCACGTGACGTTTAATTATGTACACACAGAACGGAAACGCGTACTAGTTCCAGTATATCATGACTAGACTGTGGACCTTTATGCAAAATCAAATTTCCTCTGTACAAATTTGTGGTACCGGAATCACGCAAAACTATCCCGTTTATATTAGAGTCAAAAGAATACTGAATTTATTTGTACTTTGTAGTTGTACATCGACTTATAATCTGATCATGACTACTGATCTTGTAAAATCTTGTAAATTATAGATTTGAAATGGAGCTAAAATTATGTTTCAGCAAGTGGAATATGTGTGTTCGAGACATATTCTCCTAAGTTGGTACGTACAAGCCTGTGGTATTGTAAGATGGGAATTGTACTTTTGTTGATACGGTTACTTACCGTTCAGACCATATTTCTCCTGGTTACTCTTGACCTGGTCACCAGACAATCCTCTTTCTTGATCGACGCCGAAGTAACTTACTACCTCTTCCACTGTCTTGCAATGGCCGTCCTCCATGGTTGTTTTTGTATTAGTATGTCACTAATCTTATCTGTTCAATGGTTGTCCACGTTCATTCACACTGTAGTTTCTGAAATACGAACATACCTTGGGTAAGAACTTGATCATCTGCAGGATTCAAACTAAATAATTATAAGCCACGATTCACTGCACACTAAACAGATTAACAATGGTAAAAAGCATGATATGTGAACAAATAGAAGTAGAAAAGAATCGAAACAGCCAAAAATTACTAGAAAACAGGCACTCCCAGCTGAATGGGAAGGAACGTGTTTCTATGTGCTCTGATTTTAATCTCCAAGAAAATGAGTAGATAAGAAAGAGGAGAGAGGTTCTTCACGAGGCCGATTCGCGAATGACAACGGAAACGTTCGAAAAATACCGGGGATAAAAGAAAATATTGAAATACGAGGAAAAAATGGGAGCGGACATAGAGCACGCAAATGCACCGCGTGTACGCACTTTTCGCATTCGCGTTGCAGACCGTTACAGGTTAAACGTTGCTCGAACTGCGATAACTTGGTCGCGGCACGATATACTGCTCCGTTTTTCCTGATTCTGTGCGAGCGAGGACAGGGCGACACGAGGTCCAACGGGAGAACGAAACTCACCAGAAACGGTGTCGAAGCGTTCGATGACGACGACGACGTGTCACAGAAAAATTACGTTACGGTTGCCGAATATTTAGGTTAGCTACAGGTCCCTAAGTTGCACTCGAGCACACACAAAAAAACTAACGAGGAAACGGAATTGGCACGGAAAAAACTCGCCGGACGCTAAGAATAATAGTCCTGCGGCCGGAACACGACGTATCACGATACGCGGGCACAGAAATTCGAGACGCACGTCATTTTCCTAACGGATATATTTCCCCTAACTGCTAAGCAAACCTCCTCTTCCGTGAGACTGACGCAGCGAACGGCAAATCATTGCGCACGCGCGCCACCTCGCGGAATGCCCCATTAACAAGTTGCAGAGCGCAGTTGCCACCGCGCCGTCTGCGATTCACTGTTAAACGTAAATAACACAGAAATACATCCGTGGTCGCTAAACAGCCTGTCAGTTCCTCGCGATTCGATGCCTGGAAATTATTCGTATCACGAGATTATTCACGATCAAAGTCAATTGATCATTATTGCATTATTTCGCGAAACCCGCGTCACGGTCGGCGCGCCATGCCGCAGGAAAGTGCGTGCGAGTCGAACGGATCGAGCATGTGGAACGACGCCATTGGCTGGACAGCGTTCGTAAAGTATGACGCGCTCGGCTATTTTCAGTCTTCTGCTAGTCTATTTCCTTGGCGCGTATTTTAAGACATTCAAAGGACATTACTATATTGTCGTTATGTAACTGTTGCTCTCATACTCTTATTATTTTCATCTCGGAGATTTCGGTGAGAAAGAAAATTAACATACCGACACCGATAATCGGTTTAGAGAATCACAGATATACATAACTGAGGGTATATAGTGAAAGGGCTCAGCAAATCGAATAAAAGTAGATTTGTTCAGTAGTTAATTGACTATTAATTATGTACAAGTGAAATCTCGGGGATGGAAGCTGTATGACAAATTTTCGATACTGTTACGTAACGGAGGAAAACTTTGATTGAGTGTAATTCTACCTTGTTTCTCTAGAAACATATAAAATTTTTAAATCGAATTATTTACTTTTGTTTATACGAACTTCAGTTATTATAAACGTTGCCTAAATGAATAGGCTCTTTCAATAAGAATCTAGACAAATGCTTAAAAAAATTCATTTATTAATTAGCATTGCTTTAACATTGCTTTATTCATGGAAACGGTGACGTCGACGAAATTATTGTCGCGCGGCAACAATTTTGCACGACGTTTACCCTCTATTCGATGACATATATAGAGTCATAGCGCGCAAAGTTCTAACCCGTGTTTATGTGTTATCCAGCTCCGGAACAATGTCGGTACGATGTAAGCACACAGAAAATTCATCGCACGATCGAAAATGTGAATGTCTGTCGATAGTTGCAGGTTCAAGGTCGACGTTCAGCGAACTTCAAATTCGTACCAAGTTCAAAGGTCGTATAATAGTAAACGTCGAAGCCAAGGTTAAGCGCTAAACTCAAGTGTCAATGGAAGGATGAAGTAGTCCATTGGGGTTACGGTCACCAAAATCGGTCACAAGTGACAGCCACGCAGAAGGAACAACCAGGTAAGACAATTCCAGGTAAGATTTTTCATTCCAACCCGAATTCGTTCGACTAGCTAAAGTCATCGAATAGAGACCCCGACGGAGCGACACCTGGATCTTAAGTGACGTTCGATCAAATCCTCGTCAAGGCTTCCACCCCTTTCCCGCCTCCTCGGTCTCTAGTTTGATCTTTTCTTTTTGTAAAGCGCATTCAAACAAGAAATTATTATAAAACTCCCGCATAACTAACCCTTTCGACGCTAATGTAGGCGGCTGTCTCGTTGCACCAACGAAAATACGCAAACGGTCATAACATTCGGTTTGGCAAACTTCAAATAATGGCACGCGCTAAAAAGCCAGACGACTGCGGCTAGAGGATTGGCCGCGCGCGACTGGCGGGTACACTTTGAAACCGGTCCGAAACCTGTCCGGCCGACCAGCTCACTCGAACGCCCGGGACGCAACTAGCCGGCCAAATCGCGCGTGCCCCAGCGGACGATTTTAGCACGTCTCTGACGACGACTTCCTAATTATTTTGGCAGAGATGTTCAGGAGGCACTCTGATTTCTCTCCCTCCCTTTCGATTTTACTCTATCACGCTGCTACTGGCTGTACGTCTACGTTCCCGCTCTCCCTCGATCGCCTCCCTTATCTCTAGCCCGAGTACTCCCCCGTTTTTACCAACTGCACGCACTTTTCTACAATTTATCCTAGCCCGCTCGACATCTACTTTTAGATTTCATGTTTCGCTATTTCAATTTTATCCGTACTTGCGAGCAACGTCATCCCTTCTCCCTCCCTTTTTCGTGAACTGGGTTCTTGCATGTGCACGAAGGTTCCATTATTTTATTAAAATAGCTACTCGTCAAAACGACAAACAAGCGACGACTTATTCGTGTGGACGGACGCAAGCGGGATGAGTCATTTTAAATTAAAGGGAGCGAAACGCTAATGCCAAAATATTGTTAGGTAACAGACTGGTGGTGATATAATATTCCAATCGTTGCATCGCGGCGGAACGGTTTCTATTTGAAGATGAGATGCAACATGGTGGACGGGCTATAAAGATAGGAAATGTAGTACGTTTGTTGGCAAACAAGTAGAGGTCGTGTTTGTATGTAACGTGAGCCTCACACCGACACATACGATGAAGCAATACACTATGTTAGTCTAGATGAAAGTTGGGTATGCTACGCTAATCTAAGAAAACATTAGCGATCCTGAACAACGTTTTCTTATCATTACTTCATTGCTTCCGGGAACGTAGAATTTTTGAAACAATAAATTACCGCACGATTATTACGAATACTTGACAAAACATTTCTAAGCTTCTCGATAAGTCTATCAGATCTTTACAACTTTTGACGATACCGTTATCATTCGAATTTTCGACAAACTACGAAATATGGAATAGAAATCCAGTCAACGTATCTTCCGCGCGTTTAGATCGATAATACGATGCCTTTGATCAAACTCTATATGTATTGAAACGGTTTCCTATGAACGACGTTCAACCCCCATGTCCGGTCGATTCCGTCAAATTGATCTTTAACGGAAAAGATGCGAAAGATCACTGGACACGTAGGACTTTTCACGATTTCGTAACACAGGAGTTCACGATCCAGCTAGCGTTCCTCCTAGCTTTTACTGTCACACATCACTTTCCGGTGTCCATGTCCATTTCAATACTTTGCTTTCCGCTGTACTAGCCGTCTATCCTTTCCCATTAGTTCACACTGTGTCGGGCGAGATGTACCATCACAAAACACTAACTCGGCGGTGTCACCGGTGCTGATGCAGCTAGTGGACTTACCAATGCTTCTTTCTTCACCGGAAGTCCGTCGATTCTCCGGTTATTCGAGAAACACCGGCACCGTAGGTCCCGGTCCCAAACACTGGTCGAGCCGCACGAATTCGTACGGCAGCTATATACGTATATACTATATAAATATATGCATATGTATATATAAATACATATATATATGTATGTATGTATATGTATATATATATATGTATATATAATTGTTGTCACACTGTGTAACTGAGTCTAGAAGAGATTTATCCGGATCGGCTACTCCTCCGTGAGCATCGCTCGAAACGCGTGCTTACTATTTACTCTTTACATGGAAGGGTGAGGGCGAAAACAAACAACAAACATTCAAAGGGCAACGCCTGCGCTGCTGAACGAAACGAAGCAACGAACGTCGCCGAATTTCCTTTAAATAGTCCGTAGGCGTCGCTACCTGGCGGCGAGACACCGAACGAGGGAAAACTCTGGCCAAAAGCCAGTGGTCCCGGCGACTGCCGCACATCCTCCTGTGGCTGTCGTCGCAGTTTTTTCGATTTAACCTTCGAATTCGGTGAGCCGCGACGCTCGCCGAGATTCGGAACAACGCGTCGGGACCACCCTGTTTGCTTTGTTCACCAGCGCGTCGTGACGCGCAGCGACGCGCCGGTAACAATCGCACGAGAAGCCGACAGAAGGCTCGCATCGCCTCGACCCTTCTCCTTCGATCGACTTCCGGAAACCGCGACGCTTCCGCCACCGTGCAAACCTTCAGGTTCTCTGTAAGGGATTCGCGCAAATACAGTTCTTTTTGTGTTACTAAACTGCTCTAATATGCTCAAGATAGAGCTCAAGTCGATAAACGATTAGAAATTGATGTTACACGCTGTCGAATTGTGTTGTAATAGCCTTAGGTTTTATCGGAATTGTTTGAAAGCAACAAGTTATTTTGTTAGACGAATGTTTAGACGAACACGATAGAGGCGTTAACGGGGATTGCAACAAAATAGCCAGCTTGCTTGTAGTAGAAATGTCCGTTCGTTTACGGGAGATGATAATGATCGTTCGACGACATATCAATTGGTACAATGTTCTTATTGGAAATGTTCAAGGTACAGAGATTTTTCTTAAGATCGAAAATAGGTTGGCGCAGATCCAAGTGCGATATCAGGTACAACCTCAAAGGTAATTTATCGACGGCGACCCCCAACGACCGAACATGTTCGAAAAATTTGTTATTTCGCCAGTTGGGACACATCATTTATATTATCAAGCCGAACAAGGCAAACCCACCGATTAAGCCTCGTCGCTTTGTTCTGTTATTGTCTCCGCGCTGACAGGCACGAGGTGGCGAACCTTGATCGTCTCGGGGAAACTACAGCTCGTTACATAAGTTTCGTTTCATGGCGTATGGTCCAACGTGTAGTAAATTTAAAATAAGTCGTCGCTTGTTACTAAGAGTAAGATTTTTGACATCGTTCTGCTACGAGCTGATACGATATACCAACTTGCTTCACGCAATAATCATTCGGATGCTCGTATAATACGATGCTTCCAAACGAATTGCAAACTTGCATTTATATTCGAGTATACAGTGTCTGATAAAGTAAGAGGTTGCACGTTTTAAACATTTCTCTGGTAGTGTTGTGTTCCGAATATGGCAGATATTCCAACTAGGCGAGCAGTCGTTACAAGAATCTACAAAGTGATTCCGCGCATCTTCAAAGATCTACCCCCACGTTGGTTGAACGTACTCAACATTGTATTAATGCCAAAAGAATTTATTTCAAACTACATAAACTTTTGCAGATATAATTGTAGAAGGACTTACTATTAATCTTTGTGTAACGATACAATTTGGAATTCTATCAAGGGGATTCGACTTCGCTACGTGAACAGAATCACCGTATCTGCTCGCGACTGTGACTCGGTGTCTCCGCAATATCTTCCGAAATTGATCTGCAGTCTTCGCGCATTGGAATTCAACTTGGGGAGTAGCACGAGCATTGCTCATAAATAGGTACAGAAAAGAATCATTAGTCGTCCACGTGACAGCGTTTCTAGAACAGTTCAAGTACATAAGCTTAGGACGGAGCAGCCAGCGAGCGAATGGCCGCGGAACAAGCAGCGGTTAAACGAGAAGAAAGATATGCGAACGGTCAACGTTCTGTGTTTCTTTCTCGACTTCTAAATGTATTTAACCATCGGGCGACGAACCATTTCCAAAATTATACAATTGACGATATTTGCGACCACTCTCAGCTCGATTTGTCAAATTTTCAAAACATATTCGTGATGATATTTTTCATTAATAATAACAACGTATATTATAATAGAAATCATAGGAAATTTAAGTAAAATTTAATATTCTTATTGCTATATAATTACATTGAGTCAAAATAAGCCGGTAATGACAGTCTCCTTCCGTTGGGACGGCTTTAGTCAGACCGTCGAATTTTTGTAACGTTTGAAAGAGATGAATCGGAAGTGAATGCATTAGCTGCCAATTAAAAATAAACATGCACCGAGTAGCCGAAAATATTTGGTGCGATCGCGAGCTTATTTTCGGCAATGTCGAACGAATCAAGGGAAACGCGTCTCCTTGAGTCGGCCAAATGAAACGGGATCGTCGGTTGTTTGATTGTACAGTGCTCCCTCGGACAACGCGGTTTTGATTTTACCTTAATCTTTTGTAATAACAGTTGAATCCAATGTGAAATTGTTGAGAAAAATAGAACGTTATCGCATGTAACGTCGAGGAAGGGTGTAATAACCGTGTCGTTTGATAAAGTACTTTACGTGTCAGAAACTTGAACCAATATGAATTCATAGGATGACCACTGTCCAGAGCGAAAGCTTTCGTCGCGGTTAGTCCTCGTCACGGGAATCAGTTAATAAGTTGCCACGAGAGGTTTCGGGCATCATCCGCGAGCATTCTCTCATTACGACGACCGAAAATAGACGTCGTTATTTCGTCGGTAACTCGTAGTCGTAGTTCAAAGCATCACGTTATTTTTAGGTAAAACATAAAGTATTACGTAAAAGACGGCTAGTGTACCGACGTTTCGGTATTCATTAGGCGAACCGTATTTTTTTTATTTTCGAGCCACCGAAAAGCTCGGCGGTAGCCGTCGTACATTCATTAGCAAAAATAGTTCCTTGGCCCCCATGTTTTTTAAACCTCGTGTCAAACATCGAAGAAAAGAAAGAAAAGAAACGGTAAATCGATCTCGAGAAGATTATAAAAAGGGTTATTACTCCATTTATTCCAATGTTAATATCCCCGTTAGACCGTTTGTTTACGAGGCTACTCGATGCGCGTTATGACGATACTAATCTATTTAGCAGAACACGTGTTCTGGCAACTTAGATTCCGCGTTAACGTTGATTTCAATGGACGGACCCCACCGAAATAGAGCTACGAGAACGTTAGTCTCGACCCGCACGCAACGGCAACCCGAATCCCATTTATTTACGGACGTTTTTATAAATGAAGTGTTAAACACCCGCGACGAGACAGCGCGTCATCTCCAGTGATCGATAGAACGTAACGCGATCCAAGACGAGTCGTTTTTTCTCTTTTCAAATTTGATAAAGACCACCGGTTTTGGTTGTGAGCATGCGCCGGACAGGTGGCCTGTCTCGACTAAAATATTGCGCTGCTGTGCACTAAATGGGACAAATCGGAACGTCGATGGAAAGTTCGTCGGGGGTTATCTATATTCATAAAGCTCGGTGACGATCGTCGGTCGTGAGAAAAACTGACAGAGCTCGATTAGCTTTTGGCTTTGCCGGCGACAAATTCTCGCGACGAAAGACGCCGCTCAAAGATTTAAGGGCGCCATCGGGAGGATCAAAGTTGAGACTCCATGTGACAGATAGGGGTTACGGGATGTAGCAGAGCATGCGAGATACGTCTATTCTGGATTCTGGCAACAATAATGCCTCCCAGGGACAGCGAGTGGATTGGGAGTAACACGCGCCGTAGTCCCGCAAACAACTAATGACGCGTCTCGTACAAAAGGCCACCCGCTCTAATTTTGTATTATCCTGCCGGTTCCTAAAAATACTATCGGGACACGGATGTAAGCGTGGGTACGTTCACTTTTTAACGAGGAAGCAGAACCCCCCGCCACATACCGTCGACCATATCTCCAAAGAACAGTGCTCCGAGGTACGTACATGGACGCGCGAGCGTTCACCGTGCCGATGTGCCGATGTTTGACGATGTTTCCCGGCGTTGTTGGGAATTTTCGAGGGTCGAATATCAATTTCAGAGTTACACTATAAATCGTAGAATCTAATGGCTCGGAAGAGTTCTCATTAAAGTATGCGTTACTCCATTTCGACGCGCGTGAGGTCGACCTAATAGACGCGTTTCTTTCGCTTCCGTTTTAATTGAAGGCTCGAAACATGTTCCGAACGTAGGAAATAAGGGAGAGTGTCTTTAGTTGCACGCTGACAGATACACGGGCAGCACGTTCGCCAGACTGCGATAGATCCTACGACGAAAGAAGTCTACAGTTTCTAGAGGTGAGAGATAATCTTTCGAACCAGGGGATTCGCTTCGGCGGTTGCTCACTGCCGGGGACGTGTTACCTGTTGATCTGAAATATTTAAGAGATCTAGTACCGCGGCCATGCTCATCACCTGCGCCGATGAGCGTGCACGTGTGCATACGTAAAACAACAACGGGTCTTTGGCTCAGCGGCTTGCGTCAGAGAGACATTCTTTCCGGTAGGAAGTCTGGGGATACAGAGTCAACGCGTCTGTCAAGCGAGCCTAACAGCCGCGGATCAAGAACGATCGGCCTGCGGACACGCGCAGGTAGTACCGTCGCGTCGCATCTTGTCGTGCCTTGTCGCGCCGATTTTCAGGGTTAACCGTAATATCGGTGCCACTTATGTAAAATCATGTGCGAGTAACATTGGTCTAATTATAAACACGGCAGTCCGCCTGGTCTGTACACGTTCATTACCTGCGCGTACGCCGCTCGAGTAATTTGCGATGCAGTTGCTCTTAGGTGCTTACGACCTAAACTAAAAATACGTGGGGTCCGATCAACGGCCAACTGGGCCAGTGAAGTAACCGTAGCTCAACGTCCCAAATATAGTCCGACATCTCTACATAGGCGGCTGCCGATAGTTGGCATCCGCAGCAAAGTGCAAGAGCACCGAGAGGATAATAGCGGCTGTCACCAAGATTCCCTAATGACACGGTCACCGTCGAACCGCTCGATCCTTACGTCTAATTTTGGTGCTACGTAAAACCCGGCTTATGGAATCCACCGTCTCCTATCAAGGACCAATTCGTGCGTGCTCAGAAATTTCTGGATCGCCTGGTGGGGTACCTCGTTTAGCTCGGCGCAGCAGCTCGGCTGCCGGTGCTCGACCGCCTTCGTTTTCGCATCCTTGATGGTCGATACGTCACAACGAAATCATGCTCGCGTTGTAGAAATTTCGAACGCGAAAGATTGGCTTTCACAAATTTAGACGTCGCGTTCGGGCCACGGTGATTCGCGATGAAACGGCTTAGAATAATTCAGACCGCGCCGAATCTTTTATTGGAGTAGGTTATCAAGTTGAAGAATCAATTTTACCGTAGATCGTACCGAAGGTAAATCCGTGCCAGAAACTTGGGTTCGCGTTAGCCACGATATTCCGCTGCGAACACTGCCGATAAACTTCGCGATCGGCCGCTGCCAACACTCCTGTGCACTTTGTTGTACGTTTGTTTTAATTCAATCCCCGACGACACGTGCAAGGGTTATAAATAAACCCAACGCAATTGTTTGTACGTCGATACAAAGTCGATCAATCGTCGAAGTTTGTAGTCGGCGATAAATGCATCGGCGCAGACTATAAATGCCAATAGCTAGCTAGAGACGGAACCGTTCTACCCGGGATATCGTCGTCGATTCGCGCCAGGTTTAAAACGACCATGTAAATAGCGTTAATTCTCACGGAAAATCCAATATAAATAACATACGGATTTCTCTACACAGGCGCGTCGCGCGTATCCCTTTTCCGGGTTATGAGTCTTTTCTCTCTAAAGCGGGACGCTTCCAAGGGCACCGGATCCTGCACCAAGAAAATCGTTCGACCCGTTCAGCGGTCTGTAAATGCTTATCTGGCGGCAAGAATAAATTGGAAAAAAAGAAATCTCTCTACTATAAATATTCCGCTGCTGCCTGTGCCTAGGAGCGATCTTATTAGTTTTCGTTCGCACTGGGTATTCGGTCCGCGACAACGCATCCGTATCTATGCTATTTTCGCAGTTTGCCAAAGTCGTCGCTTACGGAGTTATCGGGCTGGTTACAGTCGCGCGCCTCATCCTGTATAAAAAAAGGAAAAGGGTCACGGTAAGGCCTGCTGTTGCCTTTCATTACACGTGTTTACGACTCGATGAAAGCAGCGAGGAAATCTATTTTTATGGCGCGGAGTCCGTCTGTAATCGAGCACGTGCCGACTGGAGAAGGCCCGCGCTCGCCCTTATCGGACCTGTCCGGCACCGTTTTCACTGTTGCGTACGAACAGGCTCGAGAAGGGTGGCTCGAGTCACCAGCGGAGAAGCCGGGACCGAAATTCCCGCGATCGTTTCGAGATGTAGAGCAAAATCTGCTGGCAGACGTTCACGATAGGCCGAAAGCTCGCGGCAACCGTCCGAGCCCGTGCGATATGCGAGCAAACGACAGGTATTGTCCGCGGTCCTAAATTATTCAACGTTTTCTGCCGCTGGGGAGAAACTTTGGCAGGTTTCGAGCAACGCGACGTCGAGGAAACGCAGAAAACTCCCATCTATCATGTCGAAACGCGTAACGCAAAAATAGTCGCAAGGATACACCGAGGTCGGACTTGGCGAGCGTGGACGTGGACGTGGACGTGGTCGACGTCAAGGGTGCGCGGATTATCGGGACGTGTACGAGCTAGGAAGCTGCGTTATCGTAATCGCTGACACGCGCCATCGTTCTCGAGTCATCGAACGTCTAGCGAGTTCGACAAAATTCCGAATCGCAGCTCGAAACCTGGAAAATTACAAGGAAACGTATTCATCGTCTATAGAATACTTTATCGAACGCTTGCTTTCTCACAAATTAAACAATCTGTTATCCGTTTATCGATTATTCCTGCTAACCCAATAATTGTTTAAAGCTAGACCTACCGTACTGGGCACATTGACCGATTTCCCACTTCTTATTTAAAAACTGTCGACATTATGAAGATTCTTTCACAGGAAATGGTTCAAGACTACGTTGTAATAGAAATAGCGAAAGGTCTGCGTAAATTCAATCTTTTTATTCTTCCAGTATACCATGAAGGATTTCGTTGCAACAAGATGTTCAGTCTGGATGTCGTCAATAACATCCATACTCAAAGGGCTAACGATGGTTACCTTGGAAATTAATAACTGCTATTTTATAATGAAGACTATCGGTACCAAAAAGCATGATGTAATATCGATGGAAGTTTAATAAGTATAAGATAGACGGTTTTAGATATTTCAGAAAGTATCGGTCGACTCGTAGATGGCAGCGTACACGCAGGACGTTCCAAGAGATGTGATACGATAAGAAGGAGGGGTTGACAAGTTACACGTCGACACTCGCTGAAGTCACATTTTTCTTCTCGAAGAAATTCTGTCCTGACGTCACGATATATCCTTGAAAGAGACGTTAAAATGGCCGGTCAAAAGCCTACGCTCTAGGCCAGGGGCTAGGCTAAGCTATTTCCGCTATTCAGCTTATGAACAAAAATAGTCCTAGAGAGCTTTCGAGTAAGAAGTCGCTGGGACTTCTTATGCCCCGCTACCAGACAAACGTGATTTCCATACTTCCGCCGCTGTAGTGGGAGCTCTTTAAACCTGCTACCTATTTTCTTTTACGTAACGCTACAGGAAGTTCCTCGCGATAATTTATGAATTTACAACGCTCCACTAACTCTCCACCCCCCCTCTCTGTCTCTCTCTGTGCGTGTGTTTCTCGATTAACCCAGTCTCGACTTTTATTTTTCAGTTCCACAACGTGTTTAAGACCTTAATCTGTATCAATTACAAACATTTGCACGATCGAACTTCCTTCAAATTACACTTTTGTATTTTTCTAGAAACCACATTTTATGCATTATTTTCAATTTACTAAAACTATTCAGAAAAGAAACGTGTTCCTAGTGTACGATAAAATTGCAAGGAATAATGGGAAATTGAATGGCAAGGATAGTAAGGCGACGACAGATTTTGCGGGGTCCTGATCAGAAAGATTCGCTGACACCGCAGCGAGGATGCGAGCCGTTTACAATTCTTTCAGTAATTGGTGCAAGTAATTAATCTCGACGCACCCACGTACACATAGCTCAGTGTCGGTGGGTAGCAAGCGCAGGTTTCTTCTCGTTGCAAACAGCTATTTCCACTGTCGGCGACGCGCGACAGGTGCCTATGCCCATGCCAGCCAGCTAGAGCTAGCTAGCTAGTCCCGCCGCGGGATACTACAATTCTCGGGCACGGATGTCGAAACTGAAACGAAAACCCCGAGGTATTTTCAATCGTCTTCTTTGCTGGCAGTGCCTTCGGTTACTCCTCGGGGCGATTCTTCGTCCTGGCCGGACCGATAGGTGAAGGCAACCGAATGCATTTGCTCCTCGGCATATTTTTGGCGGACATGTGAAGCAAGAGTTTACGATGCGCACCAGCCACTTCGAAATTTTTCGAATTTATTTCGGAGACCGTCGCACGAGCAACTACAATCTTCTTCAACTTTTCGAATTTTAAACTATCTACCTTATCTTCGACTACAGGGAGCTGCAAATAAAACAATTTTTATAGAAGCAGTAGCGGGTTTCGCCATACAAGGCAGGTAGCTTAAAGCTGCTGAATTTGAAAGTTACTCATAATTCCACCTTACTTTACTCAATAGGATACCTTGATGTAAAAACTAGGCAAGTCCACTGTTTAATAAAATTTTACTCAAAGCTATACAGAATCTAGACTTATCCGGATCTTGTACCAAGGTCTCTGAACGCAACCGATGCGTCCACGCATCGGACAAGGTTGGTAAAAAATACAATGGCCGTGTTAGTCTCGAGCGGAGCGTGGGATATTTCGCGATACGTATCGACCAGTGGGAAATCAGAAAATAGTAGTCGATTTGGTTAACCCAGTTCCATAGACCTAATTCTCGGGGCGCGCGCGACCTTTACATCTGCTGGTTCGACTAGCCGAGATAGAGAGGGATCCACCTCAAAAGCTGCTCCACCTGCTACCGGACACCAGTGTGACCAGGCTGACCGTCCGGCAGACCGCCCACACGAATTGCTACTGCGTTATTTCGAGTGTTTTAGCCTTGGGTGGCGGCCAGAGAAAACTTTTGAAATATCGGGGAACGCTTCTCGGGCTCTCTTTCTCGGCCATCAGGGTTTCAAGATAAGTACAGACCATCGTCGAGTGTTCACGAGCAGTGGGTGCAATGAGTTTATGCCGTGAACGTGCTCACGGACATTTCCGAAAACCACTCGAATGGACGATGAAACTCATTCTCACGGAAAGTGGAAAAGATCCGACGATACAGTATCGATCCCATTTTCCTCAAAATGCGATAGGTAAACTGGCCGCGGAGGACGTATAAATCACTCGTCAATTTTGTTATAGGATTTCATCACCACGTTTAGTCAGAAATATTCTAGTTTCGACGATTATTTACACGAACTTTTCGAGAGCAAGCTAAAACAATGGATGAAAGTATTCGTACTCAAAATGACTAGTTCACTTGGCAATGTGTGTAAACAATTTCTCAAAATTGTTATATTTTACTCTTTCAACAAACAACAAAAGCAAAATTGTCCATTTCTAACAATGAAACTTTGTTACAATTACTTGGATATAAATCTTGCAACTTTTGTTTAATATTTACCCTTGATTCCACTTTTGTGTAATTCGTGGGCATCGATTCAGGCGATGTCTTCTCCATCGTAAATCATCAGAGGTTGAATTAACGCTGCGTTCCTCTTCGAGATACCGATGATGACCGGACTGACTGTCAGCCAAGATTACAACTGAGTTATGATATATTTTGTCACGTGCTGCTTGCACGTTCTCATTTTCCGTCGCATGTGCCACTGAAAATCGTTAATGTTGACGGATTAACACGGCGCGATTACCATCAGTTTTCCTAGCTCATATTTGTACGCAAAATATGTTTCAATTAAAAAGTGAACCTCTGATTTTTAGGTTCTTTATTTATCAGAATTCGCGTAAATATGTATATCGGTCCAAAGTGGTACACAAACAATTGCACAAATTAATCAGGTTTTAAATACAGTACTACAAGTAATATTAATGTTCCCTCAATTCGGATAACTGAGATTCTACTGTAAATGAATAGAACGTAATTGAGAACCACGGTTTAGCCACGTGCAACGCCCCTCCCCCTTCTTTTTCTATTTCCGCTTATAGCCACCAGACCTGGGTAAATGTATTTTTTTAACAATACTCTTAATTAATCAATCTAATTGGAACATTCAGCATCATTTTGCTTTAAAATATATTTTAAATACTTATTACATGTATATCTGCAAAATCAGTGAAAATAAATGACTCTTTGAAATGCGGCATATGCAACACAGTTGAGAGAAATAATACCAAGAAATATTTTTATCTCTTAATTGAAATATTTTTATGCAGGCCTGGTGGCCACCTTTGATCTCCTTAACCACCCCTACCCCCGTGGTCCTCGTGTCTCTTGATCGACAACGCGGTGCTACTGCATGCGTGCACTTCACGGTGCTCAAAGGCGCAATGCTAACAGCCGCGACAGTTGTGAGAGGACCTTGAAGAGCTGCATCGAGCATCATATCTTTCGGTGCGCATCTTTTCCCGGCAAGAAAGTCTCCGAGGAATTTTCATCAATTGTGACGTCACGGTGGTCTCGTGTTATTTGGCACGGCACCGAGCGTGACGCGTTGGCCAAAAGGCAATATACGTGTCGGCGGGAAAAAAAGGATGATAGCTGGACATGCGTGGCGATCGACGCATTTCAGTGGCAGGGATAATTGTATTTTTCAAAGAGTACGAGCTTGGCAGCGGCGGGGAACACTTCCTTGGCGAAAACGAGCTCTGGCCCGACAACGAGCGTTCAGTTCGAACGTGAAATAATAATAACAGCTCACGCAAAGATTCCACTCATGATTTCTCGATCGAAAATTTAAATAGATCCCGCGGGTCGGCGCGACGCCGAGGGACGCTGTCAGAGAGAAAATACGCCAGTAGTCTGGAAACAGAATCAAAGTTTGTTTTTATTTGTCGCCTCGAGTTCTTGTCGTGGTGAATTGCTGATTTTATTCCACCTAGAATCGAACGTAGAAAAATATTCGATTACAATGACCATCTGCATTGTAAAGTCATTGGTATCGTTTCTTCTTTGCCTGTGACACTATCGTCTGCATAGTCCTTCTCTTGATCGTCTTCCCGACTTCCACTGGACTCAGGCCCGTTCTTCGAAGCTCTCGGTGTTACGTCACAACACGAACGTTGAAAGAATGCTATGCGTTTAGTCGAATGCTACGGATTTCTTAAACACGCGTTGAATCATCCAGGCAAATACCCCGCTCGACAAGATCAAGCTGCTCCTACAAGCAAAGCAATTACTATTGAACCATTGAGTAACCAGTACGATTGAATCAATAATACAGTAAGATACTGTTTAAAAGTACGTTAATTGAGTCGTTGACAACTCGTTGTATTTCTCTAAGTTGGCATTATGACGTATGTGACCTTTTCCCATCATCTGCCTGGATTACGTAATAAAGGTAGCACAATAATTACCAACAGTCTTGTTACGTGTTTCGAGAGGGGACATCCGTTGAATAATAGCGTAAATAAAACTTCGAATTTGATTCTTCTAACATGATATTTTTTTACGCTTGTGTCCTTTCGTATCTAAAGCCTCGATTACGTAATCAAGGTTTCGCAAGGGTTTCGGTGGAACATCGAAGAGAAGCGATCGAAATCGGAGCATCTCCAACGTTTTGCTGTAGTGTTGGGTAACGCGATGGGTGCCACGATGTGCACTGCCTTCGCAACAATTGGCACCGTGAACAGTACTTATGCATCTACGGCAATCTTAGTGCTAATTAGAGATTTTGCAGGCGCAGCGGCTCTTCGCCCCCCTGGGAAGAGCCATTAATTTGTTTGACGCAACGCGGATAGCCTCGTTCACTAACACGGATTGAAATTAAGCACCGCACGAGTATCAGTATCGAGCGGCCTGTTTCAAATTCCGATTGCATCACGCCAGTGTTAGAAATGTTACCGAATCAGTGCATATCTGCGCGGTCTCGGAAAATGACCCCAGCCATCGTAGGATCATCGTCGGCACCTCTAATCGTGAAATATTTTGTTCCCGATGAATTCTGCTCGATTTCCACTGTGCAGAATCATTACTATGCCGAACGCGAGCAGAGACCATGTAATTTTAGGACCGTGTGATAATGCAGTAAATTATGCAGCGATAAATGTCGCGCGCAGTTAAATCACTTACACCGACAGCTTTATATTTACGCGCAAGCAGACGTTTTAACGCGCGGGCTACGAGTATTAGTGATAGCACCGAAACGGCACTTTCAGAAAATAAAACGGACCTAGATGATCGTAAAAGCGCAACAAGGGCATCAAAGTCAGAGGATTAACATTCTTCGTGTACCTTAATTTTAATGTACTGAAAGGGTTGATTATTAGAGCGGTAAACGTCAAAGTTCTCAATACGAAAAATTAATTAGTTCGAATTACGTACCATAAGACAATTTTTCTTGGATGGGCGTGCCTTATAGGGTTGTATCTAGCCACCTGTATTTCCTTGTTGTTCTGGAAATGGTCCAATATGTCGAGCATACTGTAACAAGATTTTTTAAAGCGACCACAATTATAACACCTGGGTAAAAATAATTTTGTATCGATTACGTGAAGCAACGCAACTGGCTTGTATTACTGTTTAAGCCGCAGTGCGAAGCATATTTAAAAAAATTAATAAAACTAATAGACTGTTTCAAGAAATTATTACCGTTATCTTCTTAATTCTCGTGTCTGTATCAAACATTTGACAAAGTTAAATATAAAATAAAAATTATACTTCGATTCTTTTCTTCGTTAAATAATTTTTTCAATAATTTCTGACATACATTGTAATCTTGAAATTTAAGTAATGGAACAGAATATTGGAATATTATTTCTATCCTAGAACTGCAAAACTATTTTATTACGTAGTTCGATCGTTCAATTAAAACATCCTTAAGTGCAATTCGAGAGAGCAACGCAGAAGCTAAAATTAAAATGAACTGAAGACAATCTTTAGGAATTCCGGGTATTATTATACTTATCAAGCGAGGTTCGGCCGTAGTATAATCCGAGGATGCATCGCGTAAGCTCGAAATAAGAAAGAAATTAGAAAGATCAATCTACGAATCCTTATTGTACTTATCGAGCAGCGTCTTGTTCTTAATTTTATTTGCATAATTCGAATATGCGGCGGCGGCGCTAGTACAAAAGTGCGTCGGTTAGAAACGATACACCGACTTTGGAACAATGCCAGTCTCGAAGAAAATCTGATACTTATAATATATGAACGTTCGTAGACCGCGAGTGAATTGTGCAGGATGGTGAACGTAAAAGAAAATGCATCACGCTCGTGAAAATGCATACTTGATAGCGGGGCACCGGATAATTCATTTTGATCTAATTCGGGAATGATGAAGTCACCTGACTTGCGTACCTCCGACACGCGTGACGAGCTTTACAGTCTGAGAGCTACTCTTTGTGTTCCTAACTGAAGTTATTGTTGCAGTTTCGAACGCCATATTCACGACTTGATCTACGATGCTTATTTTGCTCATAAAAACTCCTCCCCCAACTCGGAGTGAACGTTTTTAATCTACGTCTGCGGAATAGAAATCTGTAGGTATATTTTCGTACAGCTTTCATTTGCATAGCACTATGCTGTAGGCTGTAGACTCCTCTGAATAAGATGGTGTAGTTTAATATCACAATTACTGCACTAGTAAAGTAACACACGATGCCTAGAATGTGCCATTTTTTAAAGATATCTCTCCAATTGAAAAACTGAACACTAAGAAGGGAAAACAGATAAGAAATAAGTATGACGAATCTCTGAAGTTTCCAGATATTCTAAGATGATCTAAATTGGTATTAAACAGAGCAAGAACATAATTCTGTTGTATACACTTCCTATGTAAACTCACACGAATTTATCCTTTGAATTTAAATTTTCATTGATTGTTTAAACATCATCGGGAATTTCAATGAAATTCAAACGACGAGATGCCAGAATTTTCCAATTGCTATAGTTCTTACATAAGTGCTCCTTGTTTCGGCGGCTCGTCGAATGAAAAGTAAACCTATTTTAATGGATTCGCTTAAATTCGATATTCAACTGACGATGGTTTGTGGTTCGAAGCTATTTGAATTCGGAAAACGCGATCGATTGTTCGTTCGAACATGCTCATAGAAATAAATCTGTGTGGGGGGGGGGGGGGGGATTATTCCGACTGTGCACGATGATTCGATGTGTGTAGCAGGATTCGCATCATTGGCATACCAGTGATTGTTTAAAATGAGCCTGATGCTTCCGATTCTAAACAATACTCAATCTGTTTCAACTATGCTTAAATGTCCCTGTTAATATTTGTTTATCAAGGTCTTATCCTACAATCTCTATTAAAGTTTTACCGTCGATCTTATATCTTAATTAAATTCTTATTGATTGAAGATAATGAACCTACGTTTCTATTAATTTTGTTGTCTCCATGTACAGGGTGTTCTCGTGTTATCTAGAAATCCAGGGTATCTCAGAAACTACGAAAGATAATGAAAAAAATGTTCTTGCAGTTGTTCAATTCGATAGGTCAGATTTCGTGGTTTTAATAGTTCTTGCGTGGGCGCAATGGTAGCAGAGATTTCAAGGTCAAGTTAATTTTTTTAAACGGAACGGTATGCGTTTTTTATTTATAATCTGTTAGCGTTTCCTGACACAAATTCAACGACATATTATTTGTTATCATTCCGAGAGATAGAAGCATAAAGTAGCGAGATGCAAAGCACTCCGATCGACGCGAACTGGGAGTTATCGGCCAAACTGAATCCTGCGTGACTCATAGAACGATATCTGCTCCTACCAGACCGGTTCGATGTTTGACTTTATCGCTGCGAATGATAACAAATAATATGTCGTTGAATTTGTCTCAGAAAACGGTAACAGATTATAAGTAAAATACATACTGTTCCGTTTCCAAGATATTCTAGATTTCCAGATAAAACGGACACCCTGCAAAAGCTATGTCAGTTTAAGATGATAATATACATATGTATATCACAAATTCTCGTATGTAAACCCTAATTTATATGAAATGTATAATTAAGTTTATGCGAGAACTCCAATGGTGAAAACAATCTCAAGGGATCTTAGGTCGTTCACCTCCCTCATCGATATTAATAGCTTTCCTGTTGTTGATGCACCACTAACACGTGTGGAATTATATCTAATGTTTCTCCTACACAAACATTAAGCCGTGTTAATTGTTTTCTATAAGTTGGCAATCTCTCTTCATTGCTTTGATTTATATGTGGCTGTTTCAACTTTGAAATTAATAATTGTCATTTGACGCGTAAAACGAGCTAATTAATGCGAGTTTCCTACTACGAAAAACATCTCGTAGAATGGTCAGAGTAGGGCTAATCCGAACATATTCTGGCAAAACGGGCATATACAATAGTTACGTCATTCAAAATCGTATGCACTGATATTACACTTTGTAAGTGCAACGACGAGTATACGTGGTTGCCCTTGGATATGATCCAAAATAGTTCCGCCACCTTACTTCATAGCAGCTTCATACTAAAATACCAACTGCGTACTTAATACCTAATTATATTTGCCTGGTGCGTGAACGAAAGTATAATACGTAAATACAATGATTATTACAAACGTGTTATCTTTCCTGTTAGGAATGCACATTCGACGGTCTTCGGTATGTCACGAATCGTACACAAAATTCACGGTACCCGTTATTTCCCTTTAATCTCCCTATTATTTTCTTAACCCGGATACTGTGCCGTGCGAACGGTAAAATATGAGTTTCTGTGAGCGTGTTTCATGTCAGTACGACAGGTTGCATTCGGGTTATTTGTGCCCGACGACAACCACGTTTAAATTTGTTTCGCTTCGAACGAGTTATCTGCTTCGACAGTATATGTATATGTATTTGCGTACGTATGTACACGTTGTTACACATTTCTGTGTTATCAATTTATTTACTTGAGAACTTGCATTTGTACAAAACAATAAACACACGACATTGTGTTAACCAGAGTTACTAAACTCTGGGATTTTTCAAATGATTTTAAAAGTTAATAAATAAATGAATTATTGGTTTATTGAAGCAACGAGCGCAATTGATATAATTTGTTGTTTCGTGAGTAGCATATATCAAGCACAGATCTTCAATAAAAATGTAATGTTACACTAACCTTCTGTGATTTGAAACAGCTATCAGTACGCGTTTTCGAGCAAAAGGCATCACATCTACTGGTCCAAAAGATGAGAACTTGTCAGCAATCTAGTAATGAAATTTTTAATTAATATAATATTGTTGCCTACATAAATTTGTATTCTAACACACCTCTTTTACACTTGCACATGACGAGCTTAATCTAACATGAAGCCATTCTGGTCTTGTATATATTGGATCCTCCCCATCAAGTTTCTGGAATTCAATTCTTCACTTATTTATAAAATTAATTCTAGTATTTAGTTTCCTCTTACCAAATATAATTCATTACCCCTTGTTAAATTTATTGAATTCGCAAAAACTTTTACACTGCTCATTAATTCAGTATTAGTCACATTGCGAAAGTATAAACCCCTAAAATTTAAATAATTAAAAATGTATCAATAGTTGACAATTAAAGTTTCAGTAAATACGAACTTACTCTCCAAATTTTTGTATAGAAAATTGGTGGCCCAATTTTAAAAAAATATATCCGGCTAAATAAGCATCCCAACCGGCAGTATGATAAGCTTCTTTATCTAAAGAAGAATTTGAATACCATTTGTCATTTTTTAATCCAAACAATTTATGAAATTATTACCTTTCAACATATTATATATTTCAATATGTGGCGAATTGAATGATAAATTTTTTCCTTTATCTGACTTGAAATATTCATATACTCCACTAAGTGAAGATATTTTCCAATTGACTAGAAAGAAAAAAAAGAGTTATTAATAGTCACATTAGTCTTACTATTTGTTTTTTATTTTCAATGCTTATTGATATTTCCATTACATTCTTTCGGAACTTTTTTCTTGAGTTCATAGCTCAAAAATTTTGTATCATAGAGTTGTGGAAATAGAGAATGTATATTACTTTTAAATTCACTGTAATATTCTGAAACGGGTATAATATAAAAATTAATATATTAAAAAATATTTTATGTTAGATGAATATATATTTCTTTTGTTTTTAATGATATATAGAATACTTACTTGGTAATGGCTTGTAGAACTGTTGATGCATTAACATTAAATCTAAAAGTATATTATGTCCTACTATTGGTTTCTTCAAGGAAGTTAAAAGTTTAAATACTTTAGAAAATCCTATATAAGAATCCAATAGTGCTTTCTCTAGATTAATATTATTGTCTTCTTCATAAACTTTGCGCATATCCTCTGATACCCTTATAACAATTACCTGGAAGGAATTTAAAATCTTGTAAAATATTTCATTTATAAAAGATCTTCAATCATCACTTTTCACATACCGATTTGTAACCTGATATTGTCCAAATATTTTTGAAATGATTTCTTAACTCTTTGTGCACTATGTATTGTAAGATAGGAGTTATAGTTGTCAGTTGAATGGAGATTTGGTTTGGTGCAGTCAAAAGCCATTCTTGTACTTTACGTTTACAATCCATGAATACATCTTCTTCATGATATGATAAGTGATCAATATTATCACTTAAAGTACCTTCTTTTATATGTTTTTCCAGTAGTTCTTCATCTATCTGGTCTACATACGATATACCATTGTGCATACTCTAAAATATAGTTAATTTTATTTACTTATACTTAAAAGTGTTCACAATTACAATAATTTTTCATACTTTCATAATGTAAGGTGTATCGTTTTCTTACTTTGTTAAAATCAAAGTTATGCATAGAAAGGAACTCTATGGCAGCCACTTGCAATAAAAATTTCCTATTTTTAAACGGTATAGATCGTGGTAGCAAGTAAAAATTATAACATTTTGCTTTGTAGACATTTTTTCGAGGTAAATGCTGAAATACAGCAATACCACATTGAATTATTATAAAAGGATCAATGTTTTCTTTTAATATCTTGTATCGGTCATTGATCGTATCAAACAGACTGAAATAAAATATAAAAAATTGTAGATCCTACAGTTAAGATAGAAATAAATAAATATTGAATCTTGCTAACCTGTACTTTAACTGATCACCTGACTGTATTCCTGTAAATTCAGCGTCGATTGATATAAAGGTTGCGTTCTTTATGGTGCTCTCAATATCTGGATATATTTTATGAAAATTGTTGTCCCAAACTTCAATCATAATTATTTTTCTGTTTATTGTGTGTACACCGAAATCATAACCCCTTCTATGTATCGAATAGGAAACTAATGTACAGTAATGGGTCCTACATCTGCACACTTTTCGTACTCCCTAAGCTGGCTCGTACATCCCCTCTATTTTACTGTGCGTCCAGCTTCGTGCAAGTACTTCAGAATGAAAACGAGATACGATGGAGAGAAACAGAATGGTACCCATCAGATTCTATGTGTGATTGTGCATATGGATAAGAAACCTAGCTTGGTATTTACTTTGCCGTGCTTGCAGCTCTCTTGCTCACTCGCTGTTTTCTCTCTTTTTCTTTGACTGTGAGGGCAGCACTGTCTCACCAGTAAATTGCCCTCCAATCAGAAAAGAAAATTTCTATGCTAACCCTCGCTAACGGATCGAGCTGTAGCCTTTGAGGTGCGCAGGAGTAGGACCCATTGCTGTATATTTTATAAATATATTGCAATGTAAGTAGCATACATTAAAAATGTTTATTTTTCTGATTACGTACAATTATATTTCTTGTGTTTCTTTTTAGTTATCTGGAAATTTGAATCACTGTTTAAACTTATGTACACGTATTTTAGTTTTGATTCGTGTTATTTTTAACACACGTGTACATGTGTATTTCAATAAATAATTAATCGTATATGTGATTGTGTCAGCCAATCTTAGAAATCAATATTTTTTCTAAAATAATTTGCATACTTAAAAGATAAATGCTTGATTACGTAATATGCATATAATACAATTACATAAAATAATTGAGCAAAATAGAAAATATTAGCAGTACACGTCTATTAACAATTTCTTATATGCAAATTCTTTAAAACGTAAAATAAGAGAAAAATTTCATTTATTGTGCAAAACGTTCTTGGTAGTAAAAAATTAAATACAAACATAAATTTCTATTCGTTTACATGTTTCCTGTACTTTAGAAATTCACATAACGTATGTATGTAATACACATAAATGTTGTATTGCATTCTGTGTTCATCATATGTTATTATTACATAATTACCCTTAGGAATAAATATAATAATTGTATAACAGAAAACGAAATTTTTGGAATTTAGGGCCAGAACTGGCATATCAAATAAATATTTCAAATAGTATTTCCATTATTACAAAAATAAATAAATATTTTACACAGTATTCCATATGTTATAAAAATAAACAATTATATCAAATAAACCAATATAGTGATAGTTTAGGAAATAATCCGTATTTGCGTAGAAAATTTTAGGATTAGTCAGCTTTTCAGCTGTTCCAGCAACAATAGCAGTTTTTCGTACGATCGAAACTGCATAGACAGGCAAAAATGCATACTGCGATCCACGATATGCGGTAGAAGGAGCGCGAGTGTTTTCGCAGCTGAAAGATCTTTCTTTTTAATCAGGAAACAACTCTCTCCTTGGCAATGAACTTGCTGGTATCGTGCTAGTGTATCTGCAACCACGAAACCGGCCAGATCGGGCACCTGTTCGATTCGTTCTCGCTGCACAGTCGCTGAATCGCGCGAATATCACTTAAAAACCGTCGGTATAATGTTCTTCAGATTCGCAATTTTGGTCGGTCTTAGTTCCGTCGTCGCCACCATCATCTATTTGACACCTATACCAGGTAGGTTTTGTCAGATAACGCCCATCTCTCGCGTTCGCTATGACGCACGGCGATGCGGTCATGTCCATTGGTATAAAATAAAAAAAAACGGTCGCTGCTTTATATATCTATTCACAGCCGTGTGTACGATATGTCAAAATGTCTAAATAATCATATGTAGCGACAAAATATTTAAAAGATTGCGATCTTTCGAGTTATTTAACAAAATACGTAGCCATAACCGGTCTCAAACCCAAGGTGACAAGAATTTTTTTTATAAAATCATCTAATTCTTTTTATGGAAATCGATTCATCTTTGTATTTCCTTTGACAAATTATTAAGGCATTTTGAATCGAAAACTGATTGCCTCAAAAGTTAGCATTTAATTAATTCAACCTTTTGATTAATTCTATACGAAATAAATTGTTACGCATACACATCTACATATTATGTTCGATTATATTCGATATCAAATGAACGCGAGTTCTCCTTTGGAATTAGTTTCTGCTGGAAACTGCAACCCGCGCAGCGCATCCAGACTTCATGCAACACAAATTTCGTACCGATTGCAGGTTAACGACCTCTGCTTAAGATCGCGCACATCATACCTGTCTTCTTTACCTCAAGATACTCAACCACAAGCGGCAATATCATTATGAAAGATGTAACTACCGTTATAAACTCCAGTTGCGATTCTGCGTAGCTAGAAGCAATCTGCTCAATGAGATTGTTGTTCATTGGAACCGATTCGATCGGATTTTAAATAATTTAATATTTGTGCTTGTTGCGAAATCCCACGTATACAAACGTCTAGTTTCATAAACTATCTGTCCCTTGAACTGTTTTCTGACAGATGGAAAAATGAAAGTCAAATATATTTTGTATTACTATAGAGAATTCTTCCCTTTTATCAACATATCTGAACTATACTTTCCTGTAAATGGTGAATACTTTGTTGAGTATCATTCTATGTTTACCGACGACAAGAAAGTAAACCATTTGAATGCAACTATTCTAAAATTCCAGAGGAAGACATATTAGAAATTGATTTCACGAAACCGTGATACAGCATCTCTAGAAAGACTATAAGCAAAAGTGATCTGAAAGGTGAGAGTTTCGCACGATCGTCTCTCCGCGACTAAATACTATTTATATATGAACCTCTTTGATAAAAAAGCTGACTACATAGATGACAGGACACTTTCTGTTCCCCGGGACATTCAATTTGCTCTACATTATTCAAATGTACTGCATAAAAGATGGACGATTGTGTTCAAAAAAGAAAAAGAAAGAAGCATTTTATAGAGTAAACTTACGATTCAATTGTGTATGCATCATCGAGTCTTCTGAAATTACTATCGCCGACTCGCTATTTAAACACGTTAGCGTACTTGTCGCTGTACAAAAGTTACGTGTGAAAGCGCGGTCTATTATTTTCTCCATCCGCAGAAGGAAGACATCTCTGCTTTCTTCCGCTTTTAACATCAGCTGATTTCCCTTGCAAGCACGGTTTCGAGTTTACGATTCGTTTTATCCGCCGGCTAAAAGACGAGTGTTAATGCATGCGCCACTCCTCGCCGTCCCGTGGTTAAAACGGTTCGGAAACACGATGAATCTTTTATGCGCCACTTTCTCCGTCTTATAACGACATTTAGCGCTTATAAAAACCAAAGAAAGTTGAAACACATGGAACTACGGGCACTCAAAGAATCGGTTCTGGGCGAAGTTCACGCAGTTGCGTAACCACGCGATAAAATCCGTGCGGTTCACGAAATCGTCGACCGAACGAACGATCTCTCTTGGACCGTGGAGAGTGTTTTTGTTCGACGAAGAATATTTTACTTTTCGCGGCAGTAGCAATTCGGAGACCCCGAGGAAACCAGTTTCAAGGGAAAGTAATTTGCCGGCGATTGCGTAACAGCGAGAAGAAGAAAGTACATATCTGTTCATCGTGGACACCGGTCATTTTTATACGTATATTAAACACAAAGCGTCTTTGCGACGTCAATGCAGCACTAAGTACTTAATTTTCTTTGCGGAGATAGTTCTCGTATTTGTACGCGAGACATTGTATGTACGCGTGCATTCGCAAGTAGAAACGGTCAGCAATGAACAAACGTGTCAATTGATTTCTATTAATTTCGTCGCTCTGCAAACGAAGCTTTTTTACACGCAACAATTTTCATTTACACTTTCATAAGCGATGTACCAAGTTCTCGACGATAGACGAAGCTTCTCCCGGTTATCCTAACTGATGACAGCAAGCCAGTAAACGCGAATCATATGAAAGCAAAGAAAATTGTGGCCTTGAGTATATGTGACTTTCAACGGTTGATCAAACTGGGACAAACTGTGTCGGTTAATCAAATCAATTTTAGATGTTAAATTCTTTGATATGCTTGGCTGCGGATCGAGATTGGCACTTTCATCTCTGCTGCAGTCGGATGAAAACACAGCTTAGCAGACGGTTCGCCGATTACTGGCATTTGTGCGATTAAAAAGCGCGTTAGAGATTGCACAAACGATGCGTCAACTTATCATTCAGGCTGAAAGTTGTACGTGCGCGTAAAAAAAGAAAGAAGTTTAATAGGCGAAAAACTGTAGCAACCACACCAAACGGAAGTGAAAGCGGTTGCATATATATGTATATGTATTTGATGCAGACACATTCGAATGCTCGGGCGTACGCGCCAGTGCCTATGTCATTTTTCTCTATCGATTAACGCGTGGCAATTGAAGAGGCAGCTGCGAATTAAATACTTGACTGGAATTTCATACATGGAAATAATACGACGGCTGTTTTCTCTGCATCGATCGCCTTTCTATCCTATGGAAATGAAACGCGACGTAGATTGAATTCATTTCCGTGGCTCTGTGTTTCGCGGATCTTCGATGAAAGCTCGATGGAAATATGCGGACTCGGATCGGTCCGTTCTATACACTGAATTATCTTTAGTAAACTATATAGTAGTTAATGAAAATATTTTAATAGGGTATTTTATTCATTCTTTGATGTTTCTGCGGTACTGGTTTAGTACATTGCGGAATTATAATTACATTATAATTGCAATTTGTTTTGGCCTGTGTAAGATAGTTGATTTGCAAACTGAATTATTTTCCTTTTATAATTCACTATTTATAAGACACTGTTCCGAATGATACAGTTTCGATTAGAATCGCCTCTCGCGCGCATATGTCTTAGTCAAGCAACTGACTAGCATGTGTTTGTGACCCCACCGAGAAGGCAATTGGAGGCAAGAAAAGCACGCGCGCGATTGGACGCACAGTAACTATTCAGTTCCTGGAACTGCTCACCTTTAAAGCCCAAAACTCGCACGCTTGTCGAACGACGTTTAAACATTTGAATCGCACTTCGCGTCGCTTAATACACTAAATTTCCTCTGGAACAAACAAACTTTCACAATCATACTCGTTGCAGTAAACTCGTAGAAAGTTAAGAACAAGATCAAAGACTCGATAACTCGAACCGATCGAACATATCTGCTCGTCGTTGAGAGAAAATCTCATGGGATCTGTTGAAACTTTTGATAGGCAGCCCGCGTCTCTTTACATCACCGGCCCATAAACTGGAGCTCGTGCCTATGAGCGATGTACTTCCAGCAAGAAGTATAATTACCCACGCGATTGGTTTATCATTAGAAAGCCGAGATTCCGCGCAAAGTGACAGTCCTCAAAAATCCGACGATCATTTCGCCAAACATCTCGATCAATTCGCTGGTTCGAATCACAACCTGTTTGCCTAGTCGGACGAGTCCCAGTGACAATTAGAAAGCGTCACCGTTTGACCAAAGGAGAACGGTACCCGTTCTCCAGTCGGGGAGGATCAGTAGCACGGTGCTGAGCCTCAGCGAAAGTGAAATCTTTTGGACCATGGATCATCGGCAGGAGGTTGGGCGTAATGTGCAGCCAGATAAACGCAGGGGAAGGGTGAGTCAGTGAAAGAGAAAGAGAGAGGCAGTGAGAAAGAGTCGGACATGGAAAGAGGGGCGACGGGGTTCGAGGAAGGGGGGTGGGCGCAGAAATGTCAAGAGATGAAAGTATGCGTGCAGTTTCTTGCCAGACGTAACGAAAAGCCCGAGGTAAGATACGCGGGTGTGAGGAACTGTCTACAAACCCTCTGGGCAACTTTCACTTCGTCGATCCGACGTCGCTGACACATATTTTCGAGCGTGGCATTTTACCTGCGCCGCACAAATAGGGGGCTGGCCGGTCGATTGTCATCCGAACCGGTTGCCGATGCTGAATCTTGTTCCGGAGGAAACGCTAGAACACGGAAGCTCGTGACACAAACTGCAAGCGGGAGAATCACAGGGAGAGTCCGAAAGAAAGAGAGAAAGAGGGAGAGAGAGAGAGAGAGAGAGAGAGAGAGAGAGAGAGAGAGAGAGAGACAGAGAGGGGTCGCTTCCAGTTTTGGCAACGAAATTTAGGCGAAAATGGTCAGTCGTCGACGGAAACCGCGACAGTGCCTTGGCTCGGATCGTGTCGGATACACGTGCGCAGTCGATATACGGTGCAGTGAAATTCTACACTCGTTAATCGCATACTTTTCACTCCGAATCATTCCATCCGATCATTGTCTTCGATCTCGGCTAACTAGATAATCTCGTTTCATTGCGGCTTTCACGATGCTTGTTTTAATCGTTTCCTCACTGGTAGTGGTTAACAGTGGACATCGACCAAACTTAGGATTCGGACGAAACTTTCTTTACGAAATAGGGAGATCTTTGGTCGCCCCGTTCGTTACACGACGATCGGCGACAGTTTTTTATCTGCTTTGAGTTTAATTTAACTAGAAAATATCACTAATCAGTGATTTGATGTTCGGTGCTGTTTTGGCAAATGTTTTATGTAAATAATTAATAAAAGATGCAACGAATGACCGAATTTCACGCATTTCGGCTCACGCTTTACCTCGCCATCTTATGTTCGAAATCAAAATAAGTGTAAGTGCGAGGAGCAAATGTTTGAAACCACCTAATGCATCGCAGCGTGTATAGTGTTTCTTCCTATTCTTTGAATTCTTCAAAGTTATCTCATACGCTTTCTATTGCTTCCCAGGCCGCCTTTCCAGTTTCACTTAATTTCGGTTTTAAGTGGATATTTTCTTGAAACAACTCCCTTAATCGAGGCCCGACGAAATGCCTGTGGTTGTAAGAGAAAACAACGGCGCGCGTACAACAGGTCTTCACTTTCGAGTTACATATTGCGGTTTGAAGTTTGAATAATCTGTAATCGTTGATTTTAACGAAAGAGACCAAAGTGTAATAGACCTAGCAAACCTCGCCGAAGACAAAAAGCTGTTTAATGATGATTTAAAAGATGTTAACAAAACATCTGGCGATGGGAAGTGGTTTTCGCAAAACTTTAATTGACCCTTGCACGAAAGCGAGAAGAAACGACAGACCTTCTACTAAGAAACTCTCCTGGAGATTTCTCCGTCGTTGCAGTTGGCTTCGCTAGGGGTGAAGATGGGGTCAAAGATGTACCGATACTGGAACGATTTCGGTCGACCGCTAACGAAGCTGACTGCAACGATGTGGAAAGCTTCTGGAAACTTTTCTACTTTTACTTGCACCGAAAACCTGAAATGCAAACATACAACTCACGGACTGGTGTCACGTGTTTAATGCAGCGAGAAACGGCACGCATAACTGATCTTTAAACGAGACGTTCCGATTATCCCAACGAAGTTGAGTAATCGACGCGCGTTAGCTTAGATAATTACTGGGCATTAGCGTCGAGGGCGGAAAAGGAAACTGCGAGCCCACTTACTTTCGTGACCGGATTTCGTGAACGGAAAAATGATCGGACTGACCGCGGATGACCGATCTAGGTGTATTACCAGAACGTGCATATCACGCGGCAAAAGAACGAGAAGGAGAAAGGGAAAGCGGGAGAGGACACCGTCGGTGTTCTGGCAACGAATTTCGGGCTCGTGTTGCCCGGCTCAGTTGTTCATGAGAAAGCGCAAGTGTTTACGACTTTCGTGTGTTGGGTTCAGGTTGGGACAGTCGTGATGCAGTAGAATATGGTGTCCCTCGTTACTTACGGCTCTATGGATCATATTTTACAGCTGTTATATCGATCTGCAATATGTCGCTTTTCGCTTCACGTTTCTTTTTAATGTTCTGTGTTAAATTAACGAAAAATGCATCATCTCCCTCTTAATTTTGTGTAAAACAGACTTACCTAGTTCCTTCTTCGCAGATTATTCTAACGATTGCTGTCTTGTCAGTGAACTTACAAACTAATAATTAGGACGTAGATTCCTGTGGCGTCGTTTGACATACTTTACATCCGCCGTGGTTAACTAGTGGAATCACTTTACATCCCCCACCGAACATATTCTTCATTTTAACTTGTACTACTTCCTTTCCTTCAAGGTGCAATCACTATTCGTTTAGAATCTGTTAGCGCTGATTTTCGAAATTGATTTCCTCAGAACAGTTTAACCAGCATCGACAGATTCTTCGGATCCCCTGTCTATTTATCTCGTTTCCCCAGAGCTAACATTCAAATATTGATCGTTGCCATCTTTCGTAATTTCTCATCCCCCGTTTTCCACCGTTTCTCTTGACCGTGACAAACCGCGCGCGTCTCGTTCACGAACGACGTTTGTCATCCTTGTGTAATCGAGCGTGACGATTTTCATTTCGATTGCAGTGCGAAACGCGCGTGGTCCGCAGTGCAATGATCCAACCAGCACCGCGCAGAGCTAATTAAAACCATCGCAAGGATTCAGCGATGTCGACGCGACGCCAGGAGTGATTCCGTGTCGGCCATGTGAACCGATCACGCTACTGGGGTGCATTATGCGAGGATTATACAAGAGTTTACGTAATCGTAATGACACCGCTTAAAGGGGAGCAGAAACGAAATTGCTTGGCCTTCGTGCATCTTTCCAAGACATTATTTAACGTCGTTTAGTCTGCAAAAAATTCTATCGGAGGAGCGCTTATTAACGTTGCGTCATTCGTGCCCCACAAATGAAAACCACTTTTCCGGATATCTCCATCCTCTGATCTAAAGACACTATTTTTACTCCGCCGAGTTCATTCACAGCCTGGCCGTGGTATCGCGATGGAATGATTGCATTCGAGTTGCATTTTGTAACAGTGTAGCAGTTTTATTTAATATCCAGTGATTGTGGGAAATATAAACGAGTATGCGCATTCGCTGAACGCGCACTGTAAATGATGTTTGTTGAGTGTTTTCTCCGTAAATATGAAGAGCAACGCTCGTTAGAATTCGTGCACTATCGGAATTGTTAAACAAAACGTGTACGATGAAATGTTTTACATTGTACCAACATGTTACGTCTTTGCATAATCAGTGAAACTTGGCGTGCTAATGCTCTTTTAACTCGTAATACGTGCAAATTTGAAAAGACTGCGCGAAAGAAAATCTGTTTTCTCGAAAAGTCTTTGCCGGTTCGGTTACATATTCTTCTCGATGGTTGTCCGATTTCTTTGGTTGCAAAGTCTTCGAGTTTGTCTTCGAGAGGATGGTATCGCTTCCTGTTAATGACATAGTAATGCTAAGAGTTACGACTTGTTGCAAGCATTACGCCACCAGCGTTTGTTCGCTCCGCGAAGTGCGTATAAGAACGCTTGCAAACCATTTTGAAACACTCCTTTGAGCATCCGGTTAAACGAAGATAATGACAGGGTAATACGTTTACCCTCGGGTATGGTAACGAGCTGATTAAAGTCGAGCTATTGTGGCTTTCATTTTCAACGGAGCGATTCCTTTCGCTTTTTTCGGAACTAACTTTCACTCTGCTAACGTCGACCGCCGACATCCGGCGGCGTTTTGCCGGCTTTTTCGACCGAACATTTACAATTTGCTCATCCTACACGTGTCATATTTTATCTTGACATCGTCATCCTTATATATACCTCTCTCTCTCTCTCTTTCTCTACCTCTCTCTCAATCTCTCTCGCTCTCTTCCTCTTTCATAAACGTCGAACAGAGGAGAGACTAACAGTTAAGCGGAGGCTGAACTATTGAATAAGTCGGTATATAATACTCTGTTGATCATCTACGTAGGTGCTGGTTGTTTCTCGTTTCAGCAAAATATGATACATGTGCGCTTTGAAATTCACTGATATCCGAGTTCTGACATAAAATGGATTTGGTAAAAGATGATCCAATTTTACCGTCAGACGGTCGATTCTTGCACTCCGTATTTAACCTGTGATTCTGGCTTGTTTGCGGAATAGGGAGAACTCGAATATTATTCTCGGAAGTCTAAGCAGCTAAAGGTTGCTTTTGAGATTTTCTGGGAACAGAGTTGCTGTCATCGAGAATGCAGTCACCTTTTGTTATCGTCGTATAACAAACCGGTTAGACGATGCAGTCTGCGAAGGGTGCGATTTGCGCGATGACGTCGGCCACCTACGGCCTACGGTTTCTGGTGGTCGTTTTTATGATCGCGGCTGCGGCGACCTTTTTGCACGTAAATAATTACAGGCCCAGTAAGTGTACATCATCACGCGATTATCGCGACTAGACACGAATTCTTACAGTTTATCAGAACTTTTCTTTCTTATTCTGACCAGGGAAACAAGGGCACCCGGGGATTACTTGAATTCACACCGAGAACTCTATTATAAGAACAAGGGCAGCTTCGCTTTTACGTTTATTCATTTGAATTCTCTGTTTATTTATAGAACAAATATTCCTTTCCTGCGAGAGACCATGTCATCACTTGGATTGGCCCATGATTTGCCGAGTCAAGCTCACCCTCGAGGTTTTCCAGTCTCTTAGCAAGTAACGTGGAATTTTCTTTAGCACCTGTAAATCATAATACGTCTATGCAATGCGTTGTCTTGACATGACCTTGACCCGAAGAACACCTTTGGTAGCAAGACTCCTAGATTCCAACGATTCTCCAACCTCGAAACTCTCCATCCCTCTTACCGAACATAAATCCTATAGTTTAGACCAACCCTTAGGTCGTCAGCTGGACGGAAAAAATAGCCTTAAATTAATTTTGACACCGCAACACCTCCCTCGAGATTCGTAAGTCCAGTTAACTACCGTTGAAATAACCGTTACGCAATTCCTTCGCGAGTTGAAACGCGGAAGTCTGCCCAGTGAGCAGACGACGGCTTTATCCAACTGTCTGTTTACGGTATAACCGTAATCCGTTTAATTTCTTATGAGCAGATCGTGCGGCGATTGTCCGCTGAATGAAACGGCTTGTCTCTCGAATCATTGTGTGTCAGCCGATGGACAGAGACGCGGTATCCTGTCGGCGAATCGGCAATTACCAGGGCCCACTATACAGGTAAGACGAAAATTCGCAGCGAAACTTTGATTAGACATAGGCGTAAACATTAGTTTGTTTATAAAGATCCGAGTAATAGCTAAACCAATTTTACGAATTATTATCGATGTTATTCCATCTCTAAATCGCCTATAATAAATACTGGCACGCAATTTGCCATGTTATAGGGCGATTATCGCATGCTTTGTTAAATTCCACGCACAACTTGTCGCGTTCGGTGCAAAACGTTGTACACGTTTCTTGCGAAATCGTGGAAAGTACTGATTCACGCAATTACTACCATTCGCATAATTAAATCTACAACATGCGAGGACTGTCTTTTCGCGCAATCGCAGCAACACATTTCAAACAATACGCCACGATAGAGGATTTCTAGCGATCAATTAAACAGCGCCTCGGTATAGCTTCATCCCATAGTCGAAATAACAACGTTGGAACGTATTAATATAAATTAGAAACAGTAACATCTATTAAGTGTAACGATCGCATATTAACAAAAACTTTCGCTGGTAGAGCAATTTGTACGACGTCCATTTCATTTTACAATTAGAAAGTTTTATCGGGAAAACCGTCTGAAACATTGATCATGCTATCCGCGAAACTCCTCAGGGAGGTGCATAGCTCGATGAAAGACTCTACGGTATGGTATTAAATGCAGATTCGCGAGCATGTAATTTTCCAGATGGAAAACTTGATACGAGTTCCGCGTAATGCATGCTCTGCTACGTTCACTATTTGACGAACGCGTACACTTACCTCTACACTGTGCTCCGACTTATATAATAGTAATATGTATTTAAATATCCTGTCACCGATGTTGCAATACCTTCAGAACGAGGGATCTTGCAGCGCGCTCCGTTCTAATTTCGAACACACGAGCGGACACGTTCGCGTTCTTGTTCCATTCGGATGAATCGTGACTTTCGTTCCTCCTTTTTTCGTTAACGCGTTCACCGGGAAGCATAATTTTCGTTACATCATACTTAAAAAGAACGATAGAACGCCTAATTTAACCGTTACATCGAACAGGGTTTCTCACGCGTAGAAATTTTGATTTCTACGTGCCCGTGTGTGGTTCTATAATGTCAGTCAGTTTCTTGGAATTTTATGGGTTCCCGAGATTCTCGGAAACCTACGGGACACTTTCGGGGCCCCGCCAGACCCGGCTCGAATCCATCATCAAGTTCTCAACGTTTTCGGGTTCTGATGCATCTCTATCGTTTACAAGCGTTCCAGCACCATTTTCCTTTCGTTTTGTCGGACGTACGTGCGCGAATAACGATGCTTCGGAGAACATTTGCAAACAGGTTACGATAATAGCAAGACATGCTCGGTTGACCACCACCTTCGACGACAAGCTATTTTACTATTCAGGTTTGTGAAAACGACATCTTGGTGGTGGACGTGATTAATCGGCTTCCGGGTAAAGCAGCCGCGATGCACTGGCGCGGTCAGTCGCAGGTTGAGACACCATACATGGACGGTGCGCCTCTGATCACACAATGCCCGATACCGAGCTACACCACGTTCCAGTATAAATTCCGGGCTTCGGCTGCTGGAACACACCTTTGGCATGCTCACGCCGGTAATTCACAGCTTCGTATTCATTTCAATTTCGTCCTTCCGTATCGTCACAGTCGTGGATAAATATAGTTGCTACTTTTGCAAAACATGTTTTACACATTCTCCAGGAGACTAGTTCATCCTAACATCTGAAAAGATTCATCTCGTTCGGTCAAATTTTAAAAAGGGGTCTCCACATATATTTGTCCACGACCGTATTTTCGTTTGCAAAATATTGTAGTCAGTTTCCAGAAGTAGTTTGACTCATGTCTGGCTATACTAATGCAGTATAATTCCTTTTCTTTACCGCCCTTTTTACCTTCTTTCTCCCGTTTCCAGTAGTCATAACATTGTCGGCGTTTTTCATCCCTCCCTTGTGCAATTCGATAATTAAGCTAAAAGAAGATAGAAACTTGCACGAACGGTACTAGTAGATGTTAACAGAACATGAAAAATTCGAAAAACAAAATAGATTCGGTCACCGAACATTTGATTCTACGTTACGTTGATTCTTGTGACTGACTATACCGTTAATAAATTATATTCACACCGATAAAACCTGCATCCAGGATAACGGTCTAATCCGCGAACGCGGCCAGACATTGCCACGTAAGGATTTCACCGATTACGCTCCCCGAATGACTTTCCAGGCGCGGACATTACAAACGGGATTTTCGGTGCGCTGATTGTGAAACAAGCGGACATCAGAGACCCGCATCGGTCTTTGTTCGACATCGATGATCCAAAACACGTGGTCCTGGTGACCCAGTGGCAGCATACAGCTGAGACCACGCTCAACCAAGGTTACACAAAGCCGGCGATACTTTTGATCAACGGGAGAGGACGTCAGCCAAACGGACCGAGTGTGCCGTTTACAACGTTCACCGTCGTTCCGGGACGTCGTCACAGGTTCCGTTTGGCGAACGCCGGTGGTGCTGGAACCTGTCCAATAACTATTTCAATCGATGCTCATCCCCTTTTGCTGATTGCCCTGGATGGCCACCCAGTGGACCCGCAGCAACTTACGTCGATTACTCTGGCTACAGGTATACTTGCGCAGGGTGATCCACTTAACCGTTTACGCTAGAATGAGTCGGGCTCGTGATCAGGATTTCATACATAATCTACCGAGCACGAATGTTATTTATTTTCATTAAAATCTAAAAATGAAAACAGAGACAGGCATACAAGAAATGACTTCAATTTTTCTTAAATTTTTAAGGAGCTAGATTTACCGTATAAAGACTAAAATAGTATTTTTGTTATTTTCGCTCTCGCTTTTTGCCTGAAACGAAAATGTAAATCGGAAGAAAACATTTGTCTTCGCAGGTGAAAGGGCAGATTTCATCGTAGAGGCAAACAGACGCACCGCTTCTTATTGGATAAATGTGCACACGTCGAAGGAATGTGGACCCAGTTCCATAAACGGTGCTGCAATATTAAAGTATGCTGGAAGCTCGAGTCAGGAACCGCTGTACGCGTCGGAGATCATCGATCAAATCGAGGAGGAGCAGCAGACTAAACGGCTCGCTATGACAACGAATCCTGCCGAGAAATGCCAAAATCCGAATAGCCTTTGCGTCACAGACTTGAAGGCTTTGCGGAAGATGCCGAATTCTCTCTCTGTGTCGAAGATGGATGTCGCTATACACTTGCCGATAAATTACAGGCTTCAAACCAATCACATAATTGGTATGTTGCCGATACCTTGTAGAGCAATTACGTTGTCGAATTTTACAATCGTTGCAATCTAAGCAAAGTTTATGACGTACGTAATTAACTGGTTAAAGTCAAGCATCGATTTCACAATGCGAGCATGTTTAAGAAAATATTTTCCGTTCCTATTTTAGGCGACAGCGGGGTAGAAACGAGAGTACTTAACGTGAACAACGTTACCTTCACGTATCCATCGTCGCCACTGTTAACACAAGGCGCTGACGTCTCCAAAGAAAATCTGTGCCTCTACGATGCTGACAACGACTCCCACAACGAAAACAAAGAAACATCGTCGCTGTTGTCGCAACCAACCTGCCGGTTTGGTAATGGCAATTTAGTCAACACTTGCGAGTGCGTTCATGTGAGACACATTCCTCTTGGAGCGACCGCCGAGATCATTCTCCTCGATCAAGGTAACTAGCGTTAAATTGTACATGTTATAATTATTCGTACACGTGTTTCGATACGGTATGCGTCGACTAAACGGGACCGTGTACATTATCAATTCGTGTGTTCTGCAAGATTTTCACTTTGGGATGGATTGATCATGTTTGATTCGCTTCTTTTAAAGCGCGGCTGAAAGGGAAATAAACTGCGTGACTCCTGGAATCGCGTCGCTATATCTAAAAGACTAAAGCGTCATCTTTAAGAGACCTCATATGTGTAACGTTCTACGGCTTCCTTCGTGATGAAACGAAAGGAGAAATTAGATTGTCAATTAACGTCGCGGTGAACACGCAATTTGCAATAATCACTGTTGGCCTGTCGACGCGACGTTAGATTTAAAGAGCATCTATGCGAATCGTGATGGGCTGTTCAGTCGGCTAGGGCTATTCCGCACGCAGATCCAACTGCGATTCGCAGAATTCTCTATCTGATCGAGTAATTTTCTAGAGCACTGCTGTATTTTATGATGTAGTTTAGAGTTAAGTAGTCCTTGGCTAGAGAGCTCGCTAAGTGTAATAGCAAGTAGAGCCTATGATCGCCTGCGAAATCGGATTGATCACTTTCAGAAAACTAAAAAGTATCGTAAAGTACTCGTACGAAATACTAATGATGGATAAGTGAAGCACAGCGCAGCGAAGATACAAGAACAATGTAAGAATATTGTCGCATTATTTTCACTTTGTTAAAATTATTCGAAGAAGTTATCTCCTGATTTTTGCAATTGACGAAGAAACTTTTCATTTTGCATAAAAATCTCCGGTCTACTCGTCAACAAAAGTTACAAAACAATTCGGAAAATCTGATAAAGTGCGAGCTTGTTAGCGCGCAACCTTGTTTCAAGGACCTTGATCTATATTCGAGGTACTCGTACAGCGGGCACATTGATCTTTATTTCATCTCCGAGAATTGCGCCTCAGAATAAAAACAACGCGATCATTTAGAAATTTACCTGGAAAATGAGAAATCACCTAGTACATACTTGTTTTATTTGTTTTACACATTTATTTATATTTTGAGCGTAAAACATCTATCTGATATCTGACATGTTTGTTCGAATTTCCAATGATTCTTTATGAATGATTATATTTTTGTTCAAGGTGGTCTCGACGATTTAGTGTACCATTTGCACGGAAACACTTTCTACGTGGTAGGCGCGCGAAAATTCGGACGCAGCGTGAGTCTACAAGAATTGAAAGACCTGGATGACAAAGGACAATTGTTCTCTCGGAATCTGGACTACGCGATAGCTAAGGACACAGTTATCGTACCAAAATTCGGTGCTGTGGCCATTAGATTCAAGGCGGACAATCCAGGTGAGATCATCGTCGTTTAAATATTTTTACATGAATGACAGTGATCGTAACAAAATGATATCACAGGTAATCTTGCGGAACAAACGTACAATCTAATTATTTTCTAATTCCGCATTTAATTCTACTTGTTATGAGTACGTTTCGATACTGGCTCGCTACTTGCAAATTTTTAAACAGGCTATTGGATGCTGCGAGACGAGCACGCCACTGATTGGACCCGCGGTTTGGACGTGATTCTGAAAGTTGGAGAGACGAGTGATGTAATAGCTGCACCGGATGACTTCCCCAGATGCGGATCTTTCGTCGGCCCGGACTATTTTCTCATATAGACTGCTAACTACTACTTAAGAAATGTTTGTATATATAACTGTAAATAGATACATGGAGACTGAAAGTATATACGCATTGGCAAAGATTTCATTACTGCATGCTTTTCTTTAATAAATGGACATTCGTATCATTCTTCTCAATTGTTCATTCATCACTATTCTAAGGAACTTTCGAAAGTCGCAAACTAGTGGAGCAATGTTGAGAGTGAAATAAACTGCTTAATCAAGTTCAGCATATTATAGTTATAAGTATAAGTTGAAAATAACATATCGAAATTCTTACATTCCTTAAATCCTTCTATTCACAATTTTCACTTTGACGTCCATCTTCCATAATTTCTTCTGAAAACCTACGCATCGCGTGAGTAAAATACTCGAACACTTTACTAGCTCAAATAACGCTTGAATAGAATGGCTAATTAGTTGATTGAATATTTTCATTGGATTTTGTCTTCCTTTTATCTATTCATGTAAACTTTAAGTATCGATATTTATATAACACAATTAGCTCAACAATAAATCACCTGTCTATTTTTGCAGCTCGTTAAAACTTTGACTGCCCGCGAACGTGTCACGGTTGCCCACGCTGTTCCCCCCACCATCCCTTTAAAACCTTCAGAAACAAAGGAACCCGGCTGATACCGCGGTTCATTTCGTCTGCAACGTCACGTTCCAACTGCCTCCAACTGCATATAACCGTAATTGCAGCAACGCTCGATGCCGGCCTGAATAAATTACCTAGGATCGGGCTGGCGGCGTTCGGCCTTGACAGCGATGTCCTGTCTGACCGCCCTCTACAATCAAACACTGACCTTGCTCTCCGTCCCGCATGAGATACTTCTTTTGCAACACAAAGTCTTTCAGGAGTATGCAAAGATCACCGTCGGCCCAGACTTCATACATACGCTGCCGTCTTTCTTGATCATAGCAGCGTTGATGATTGCTCTATGGAGAAATCCGCCATCCTTCAACAGCCTGACCCAAGTGTTTGGCACCGCACTTTACAAATTTCTCCAGGTACCACGGTTAAACTGATCGAAGGAAAGTTTATTAACATACGTGGCAAACAGTTTTCACCTACTGTGAACTAATTAGAGGATAAGAGCGATCGCGTGAGTAAACGTGCAAGTAGTCGAACAATAAGCGATTAACGTACGGATGATCTGCCTAAAAGTGGTCATCAACGTGTTCTCACCGATGTAAAAATCAAATTGCGAATCCCGAGGCCTATGATAAAATGAAATCAAATTAATCGCATTTGTTTCTAGATAACTTCGTACATAGAAGTCAACTATTGTTCAATCTTCCTCGTTTAACAAAGTAATATAGATAATTACAGAAGCAAACGGTCTCATCAATATTTCAACGAAATCTAATGAGAAAGTTGCAGAAAGTTTCACCTTCGTCTTTGTCAAATACTGATCAGTTTTTAGAACAGTCCGAGTAGCCAAGTAAGACGAGATATTCCAGGAATGAAGTTAACGGAATATGCAGCGTGCACACGAAATTCCTGATCGGTCAGCCTTGAGGAATATTTCCAATCCGGTAATTTTTATTTGCTTGCGTAAACATTTCACCGATCATAGAGAAAGTAGGTTTAAAGAGAAATAATTAGACAGAATAAAATAACTAACTCTTTATAACTAGTACCTGCATCGAACAAATACATACTTCGAACACGCATATTCCACGTTTGCATCGTTCGATCATTAAACTCACAATCTTGATAAATTGCAATCTCCGTTTTGTTTACTACTAGATTTTCTCTCGAACTATTTCGAAGATCGATCAGTATCTGAAGAAGACGAAGATGTATCGTTCGCTATCACCTTTTTCATAGTTCGTCTAATTTTTCTTCATTTTTCCATTAGAATACGTACGAATGTTCACGACAGCGATAGCTTTTTATTTATCAATTTTCTTCAACATAGATCTTGAGCCATCCCTTTTCTAGATGCGTTATTTTTTGCATAGGCTTTGTCAAGCTATGCGAAAACATCAAATTTAGTTGTCGGAAACTTGACATTCGGATATCAATGTTTCTAATCTGGGTTCAAATGGACCCTGGGTCCACCTTTCGAATGTTAAAGAGGAAAGTATTGACAGGGAGGATAGTTGCTGCGATTAGGCTGAGAAATTACCACCGATAAAAACATTACCATGATTTCAATGTGAAGATACTTTCAAGGTAACATCTGGTACGTTCGTGGTTGAAGGTCACGGTCTGCTGGGTCGTCGCTATCACCGGCTTATGGTTCTGGCTGATCCTTCAAAGGTTGCTGTATTGCTGCATCTGGAACTATTGGAGTTACGTGAGTAGAAGTTTCACGAGCTTTTGATAACCCGATCGCGTCGGTTTTATGCGATTTTCAAATGCGATTACGTGATTGGAAATCGTTGGAGAACGATGGGATTGCGGCACCAAGCGAATTTGTCTTGTCTCGAATGCTGCCGAGCTTCGGACCAAATTCGAATTTGAGTGTGTCAATCGATTTGGTCGGATTAGCCGTTATAGTCAGACATTTAAACGTTTCAGCTCCAACGAGAACCATCGTCTAACTTGTTAAAAATTGTATTTCCCATAGGAGTCCGAGGATCGTAACATGTCCTACCAGTGGTGGGAACGCGTATGGTCTTCGTATTATCCGTCACCGTTGAAGCCGTCGGTGGTATCGGCTGGTTTCATTAGTTGGATCGTATCTATGTCCATCGCGATAACTACGCTAGGTTGCACGATTTCTATGAATCCAGTGCGGAATGCTGCCAAGGATTCCGCGGCTCGATTAAGGACTGCTTTAGCCAGATTGAAATACTACGCAACTTATGCTCTGCAAAGGTTACTATGTAATACACGTAGACGATGCCAGTGCGCGATCGAAACTCGTAACTTTCCATTTACTCGTTCGATCAATTTTGCGATCTTGCGGCACTATCGTTGTAGAGCAACTTTAAAGTTGCCAACAAAAAATTAGTTGCTTATTGATTAGAATAAGATTTATAAATTTTTGAAGTTTTTAAAACCCCCCACAGTATTTGGACGGTGCTAAAGTTACGAACGCGGTGTCATTTGGTGTTCATCTTCTGTCATTCAGGATCCTGACGTCTCTGTTGCAACAGTGGTCTCAGGAAGCGTCTCTGACGAAGACCATCGTGCCGTTGGACGAGAGCGAGGCGAGTTCGCTTTGCGACGAGTGCCGGTCCGAGATCTCCAGCGACGTGAACAATAGGAACCGAAAGGAGATCTTCCCGGTTTCGTACGGGACCAACTGGACGCCGAAACCGTGTTTCTCCGGTTACAAGGACTCGCAAAGGAACGTCTCGATGCACACGATCGCCGTCGTCAACGACATCGAGGACTCCGGCAAACCGGCCACGAAGCAACTGCGACACAAACGGGGCTGTCACACGGTCGTGCCGTGCAACTCCAGCGACAAGTCGAGCGGATGTTGACGAAGGGACGTTGAACGATGTTGCTCGACGATGTTGCAACGCAACGGGACCGCGTCGACTCTTTCGGCGCCAGGACCATCTACACGGTGCTCGCGAAGCGTGTCGTCGATGCATCGACCCGAGGCATTGTTTCGCACGAGTATCGAGAGCAGATATATCGGCCAGCTTGTGCTAAAAGGGTTAATCGAGACTCCTCCTCCTCCTTCTCCTACTCCTTCTTCTCCTCCTCCCGCTCCTCCTCATGGAGGAAACATAAATGTAAACATATTTATCGCGCCTCGGATATGTATTTAGTCCACGGGACAAATAAGCGAATAGACAAACGTGCATACGTACACGCAAGGCGATCTTTATGGCAGTATCGCGTGTTGAATTGTGCGCATCGATGCATCGCCGGCGAGCTTAAATCGTTCAGCTGGAAGAAGTGTCCGCAGAATATCTCTGAACAGATTCCAACTTCATTCCGCGTACTTTTCCACGCCTACGATCCTATTCCAGGCCTATTTTAACGTTTATAAGTATGCACATGCTGAAAAGCAGTGGAGGTGGAGATACCTGGTGTTACGAATGGAAGTAGCTGAACAACCTACTAAGAAATGGATCGCGCTAATTTAGTCCATCGTTTGTAGTTGCGCTAAAAAGTCCTGCGTGGGACAACCTTAAACTTCTCTTCGTCGCATGCTAGCTTTTTTGTACTTGACGTCGAAACGTTTTCGGAAAACGTAGACTTGCTCTTTACGCGGAGCATTGCTCAAGTTGACGCAACCGCGCGCACTACCTACTAGATCGAATGTCCTAGTTTTCCCTGGTTTGAAACGAATCGACTGTCCGTTTGCAAATTGAGAAAGCTCCGTGCAACGTTTCCAGGCTGCACGTTTACGCAGCAGTAATAGTCGAACGATTTTTCAGCGACAAATCGTACCCTACAATTTCATCGATCCTCTCCGACGTCGATCGCGAACGACGGAACCGCAAATCGTTTTTTCAAGGGCTCGCAGATTGGTATCCAGCCTGAACGCCGTTAAACGACGCCGCACAGGGTCATCGTTACTCAACAAACGGCGATCTCGTCAGCCCCTCCGATTATTTACCAGGAAGATGAGTTTTCAGGACTTTCCGACCCCAGAACGACAGTTCCGATCGCGCGGCTGGAAGGGGTGCTTGTTTCGCGCGCATGCGTTCGAAAGGGGTAACACTCCCCATCTTGAAACCGAACGTTATTCTGTAACTACATCCCTTGTGGGGTAGGTCGACGCGAAGTAGCTTACGAGCCGACGCGCAATAAACAGTTGTAGCAGCCGAAAACACACCGGATTGTTCGTTCGGTGTCTCGTCCTGGTGACTTTCCTCTCCGATTCAACGGAGCTCTTCCGGATTAGCGACTTCGCATAGAAAGAGAGAGAGAGAATTCCGGTGACAGTAGATCCTCGAGGAACGGGCGTGATTCGATTGTTCTCTGTCGCGGGAGTCATCCCCCGGCACGACGTTGCAACATCCGGGTGATGTAAATATCCAGTGGCTGTGCCATCGATTCGACGAGAACCGCAGCTACGGACCAACCGTCGGTCTTCACCGATAGATCAGCATCGATCTCGAGGCTAAGCGAGGGAACTGCATACCGAGGTACGCGTCGATACCCTTTGTCCTGTATCCCTAGCATTTACTCTGGTTCGGACTGCCGGCTATTCTAGAATTTACACGAAAAATCGAGTTTTTCAACGGTCCGCAAAGTTTTCCAAAAACAAGCGAATAGAACCGAAAAATTAGATGTTCCAATATTTTAATATTCGTTGAAACTGCTCGAAACATTCCTCGATTTTCAAAGTACATAATTGAATTGTCGTTGATCGCTCAATGTACTGGCACATGGAATAACATGACTGAGCGAGTATGTTCATTTTCACGTGAAATATCAGCCAGAATCATAAAGTCGTATTAAAACTCGATACCATGAATTTACGTGCTGCATAAATTCGAGCACCTCTTGCACTATCTACGACTATTGCATCATTTCATCGTCTCAAAATTCGTGCACTTCAAGTACCGTTTCATCGTTCGATTATGGACCATTTTTTGGATCGTTTTCGCGAATATGTTAAACTATTGCGAAGCGTTACAAACGTTTTCTAGCCAGGCAGGTGTATTTTCCTTATTACCTTGACGTTGCTGGTCGGTTCAATAGCCGGAAATTCAAGTATTTTCACAATTCAGTGACCGCCCACGTGTATGCCGTAACGTGACAGAAACCTTGTTATTGATTTTTCGTTCAGCATCCGTAGCGCGCACACGAGAGTTTGTACACAACCACTGACGCACGCGCGTTCTTTGACGCGTGTACGTACGCGCACGAGATCGTACAGAAGAATGGGCACACATGGACAGGTGGATGCAGAGATGCGCACACACTGGCGAGTAACATCGACACGTGCACCCCGCTCCCTCCCCGTCGAATCGGGCGCAACGATGATAAGAGCTAACGGTCCGCGTGGGTTACACAGGGTCGAATTTGCATGGCAGGGAACTTTTCATTGAAAACGAGATCGGCTCTTCGTGCCGATGCATCGTGCACACGTATAAATAGCGCACCGATGCAAGTATGTATCGCGGAAGAAGTCGACGCCTCGTCCGACTCGACCTAAAAGAAACCATCGAGGTTGTACGATTGTGTTGGTCGCGAGATTTCTTCTATGCGGCTCGCTGAAAAAAATTACTTGACCCTACCTCGCGTTAAAAAGGTGCTTCCACGCTCGCGCACATGCTGCTCTCTGCGACGCGGCTATGCACGAAGTTTCTCCATCTCACCGAGGCGATGCATTTCTTTCAATCGAAAAGATGCTTTCAGATTCGGTCCCTAATTAATTTATGAATCAAGTTTTCATTCGATCCAATATCACAATTCTCTTTTACTTAAAAGGGTAATGTACTTAACGGTGTTCATTAAATGCACTGTCTATTATTTCCAATTTCCCCAAAACTGCACAATAAGTTTCCATTTCACTCACTTGATAGTCTATCGAAATTGGTGGAAGCAATTTATTACAAAGTCGAAACAACATTGTTTCGAATATTTTTCAATAAAATGATTTAATATATCGTATTCGATAAATATAAAGCTGATTATGCCCGAAAACAAGCCAAAGGCATAGCAACTGGTCACCCCACAGTAACCGGCTCCACTATCCTATGCTGTTTGAGTAAAAGCCAAATCACAAGGACATTATGGAACCTCGAAATTATTACATATTCTTGGAGTAACGCGTGTCTACTGCTTGTGAAGATAATTTCGCTTGTACAGGAGAGTTTTACGTAACCTCCGTGATTATAGTCGATTATCCTGAATTAGGACACCGAAGCAATTTTTCAAAGGTCACGTTTTTATTGCAATGAGAAGCCGGAAATACTACCACTGGCAGCGATTATAATCTTCGGGGCACACTTATAAACAATATTTCTTCAACTCTTTAGTATACATTCAGTGTATCTACATTTGAATCTTCATTGTCAGCTCAAATAAAAAAGTTAAAAGTTAAAAAAAAGTTTACTGGTACCTTTAGTATCTAAAAAAAAATATTTATTTATTCTGTTGCGATTTCAGGAAGAATGGCTGAGAAAATGTACTATTGGGGAGAAGAGAGAGATCAAGTCGACTCGGACCAGACGTTTATAGAGTTCAAAGTCAAGTCTGCGTCGGAGAAGGGAAAGGACTCTTCGAGGGCAGTTCCCAAGATGACAGTTTCGTCGCCGCAGGGAAAAGTGACAGAATTCGGGAGCCGGGAAGAAGACACAGAGCGAGGTGGTTGGGACAACAAGCTTGATTTCCTTTTTTCTTGTATCAGCGTGTCCGTGGGTCTCGGCAATGTCTGGCGGTTCCCGTATCTGTGCTACAAAAACGGTGGCGGTAAGTTCTATCGATGCACCCACATTCGTCAACATCGTTCGTTTACATGATTTATACAAGGTGTCTCCTTAACTTTCGTACGTCCGACCAAAAATTGAATTCTAGAAATTGAAAAATAAAATATTAAATTTAGAAAAGTTATCATTTTTTTAAATAAAAAGTCGAGGTCACCTTCATCTTGAATTCGAATCATGGTTTATGTCGATTAATTGAAGCAGTTCGGTCGATGCTTATTTGATTACAGGAGCGTTTCTTATCACGTACGGCATCGCCATGGTGTTTTGTGGAATTCCCATTTTCTTCCAAGAGGTTGCCATTGGCCAATACCTTGGCGCTGGAGGGATGACCCTTGTGGGACAGCTGTGTCCTTTGCTGCAAGGTACGAAAACATGATTTAAAATATGAAAATTCATGAATCGAATATAGCATCCGTACGACATAATGGTGACATTCGTAATGTTTCGCAGGTGTTGGATACGCCACGATGACGATTGTATTCTTCCTGGACGTGTACTACTGTATCATAATCGCTTGGACGCTTTTCTACTTCATAAGTACCATCGTGAATATACCTGGAGTACCTTGGAATGGTTGCGGTTAGTAATCGGTCGTGAACACGTCATGGATAGATATAAAATTCATCAATAGATTAATAAACATTATCTTCGTTCGTGTACCGTGGAGCAGTATTTTCTGAACTACTATTACAATAGTCGCATGATTTTCCAGGCAATTGGTGGAACACCAAGGATTGTTACGATGCTTCCAACGTTACCGACCACTTGTATAATACGAACAGCAGTTCGAACAATACAAATTCAATGATCAATACCACTCTGCATCACACCACACCGGTCGAGGAATATTGGGAGTAAGTAAAAGTTTCGTAATTGTAAGCATTGCCACGACCTCGTTAGCCCACAATCGTGCGAATCGATTTTACAAGATACACGCTTACTAACATAAATGCCGACGGTGTAGGAATTAATTTGCTTTTCTAAAACCGATTACGGAAATGCAAACAGTTGTTATTACGTTCTTACGTAAATATATCCAATATGTGGACACGACTAGGATTTTATAAAAATACATGATAAGAAGAATACACTGTGCGCGATGAAACGTGATTCCTGCAACTCGGAGCGAAAAATCGTGGCGTAGAATTTCGAGAAAATTAGAAAGGGAACGCCGCACAGTGGTTGCCTGAGAGCCGGACGTGAATGTAAACCGATCGTCGGAAGTGATGCAGTTCTCGATAATTCGTGATAACTTCGAAATTTTAGACGACGAGTTCTTGGGATCACCTCCGGTATCGAAACCATCGGTGGGATACAATGGGAGCTGTTGGGTTGTCTGATTCTCGGCTGGCTGCTCGTTTACTTTATCATCCGGCGTGGTCTACATCAGAGCGGTAAGATCATCTGGTTTTCAGCCTTGTTCCCGTACGTGGTGCTTTTCATTCTTTTGGGAAGAGCGGTGACATTGGACGGCGCCAAAGACGGATTACTATACTACGTCACGCCGAGATGGGAGGAGTTGCTCGCACCCGGTCCATGGATCGACGGTGCCACGCAAATATTCTTCGCGTACAGTATCGGTACCGGAGCTCTGCCAGCTTTGGGATCGTACAATAAGTTCCACCATAATTGCTATAAGTAAGCTGCTACAGATTCTCATAGATCTAATTTTTTTCGGCTACACCTCGCTCGTTAATTCTCCTTTATTTTTCTTCACCTTCTCATTCAACCCTTTCAACGCGACTGCGCGTCTCAAAAGCATTATCGCTGAATATTTATACTTTGTATTCAATCATCCTTTTAATCATTGACGCCGTGTTAAAAGGGTCTTGCGTTATGCCTAGTTAACGATCTGAAAAATACACGAGTTTCAAAACTTTTTCTCCGAACGAGTATGTACCTTATTTAAGAGTATTGAGTCGGTCCATAAGTTCCTGTGCTTTTATCGGGTGTGAACAATTGATTGAAATCGAAAAATTTGTTTAAATTAAAATTAAAACCACGCGAACTTATAGATCGATGCGATACATACAGGGTGAGTTAGTAAGAATGATCACTCGAGATAACTGGTTACCTATTTACTTTACGAAAAAGTGTTTCCTGATCTGCCGAATATAGGATATATTCATTTGGATATTTTGAACCTTATATTTTCTAAGATATTTAAATGACATTGAGTTTCTTTTCAGTGATCTATTACGGTGACTTTCATAATTGACCTTGACTTCGAAACGAAAGGAAATAACTGCGTTGCTTGTGCAAGTAACTTGCGTTACACATTACATTACGAAAAAGATTATCCCTGTTGCGCCACTTGTCTTAAAAAAAAAACAAGAAAAACGAAGTCGATATCTTCGGCACACCCTGTATATCGTTCGAAAACGAATCTCGTAAAAGTAATCGCAAAAGGCGGTGGAGGTCGTGACTCCGAGGGTTAACAGCGTGCAGTAGGGCCGTATACGTAGACTAGCTGTATCATTTGTTTTTTATTGGCGAGGATTTCGGATGCGCAACCGGAAAAGTTGTTTTTAGATAACACCCTTGGCCAACGAAGTCTTTGAAAGCGTGAGTTTTGTCTTCCAGAGATGCACTTATCACTTGTATTGTGAACACCTTGACTTGTCTTCTGGCTGGTTGCGTGACGTTCTCCATATTGGGTCACATCGCGTCGGAACAGGGTACCGAAGTGTCCGAAGTGGTGAAAAGCGGGCCGGGTCTTGTCTTCCTCACGTATCCGGAGGTCGTGCTGAAGCTTCCCGGTGCTACTATGTGGGCCATAATCTTCTTCGTCATGCTACTCGTAAGGAATAATCAACACTTGAACGGGGAGGAGTGTACAGTGTACAGCCCCGTTCTCTTCTACGAGCAATGTCCGTTTATGAGTATCGATCAGATATTACACGTGCACTTCATCCACGAAATAATCTCGGTGATCGGCGTTTTCGACTCTCTTCTATCTCATCGTCCGCTAACGAAACGTTGTTCAGAGTTTTCCTCGTTGTCCCTCGAGAACATTGAAAAACAATTGATTACACGGTTCAATCCTATATCGCTCGAGAGTACCTATGGTTTGGAAATGGTTTAACAAGCGTTGCGCTAGACCACGGAATAATCCTGGCTCTATTTTCAACAGATACTTGGAATCGACAGCGAATTCTGCATCGTGGAGTCTTTTATCACCGGTGTCGTCGACAACTGGCCTGATTCCCTACGACCCCACAGAAAGAAGTTCACCGTTGCTATTTGCCTCGTTATGTTCGCTATGGGGATCCCCATGGTCACCAACGTAAGTGCTCGGACTATTATTTCTGCAGCGAGATGCAAGCATGACAGGTATACCGAGTTTTTCTTCTTCCAGGGAGGAGTTTACATATTTCAACTAATGGATTTCTACTCGGCAAGCGGCATGTCAATTCTCTGGGTCTGTTTCTTCCAAACGATCGCGATATCGTGGATCTTCGGAGCGAAGAAGTTTTGCGACTGCATTCACCAGATGATGGGCATACGGATGAACCAATTTTGGTATATATGCTGGGTGGTATTGGCGCCCGTGATCATGGCCGTAAGTATTCGGTTCGATACAGCTGAAATTAATTCTTCGTAAACTCGATTATTATTTTACATTAAAAATTCCGTTTACAGTTTATCTTCGTATTTCAATGCGTTCAATACAAACCACTGAAATACGGAAACGATTATGAGTATCCAACGTGGGCGGAAGTGGTCGGTGTATGTCTCAGTTTTTCGTCAATGATTTGGATACCAGGGTACGCTCTCTATTACGTCATCGTGTCTCCAGGATCCATTAAAGAGGTAAAATCATTGGGAGCAACCGTATAACAATTATCTATCCAGAATTTATTCGAGTCCGCGCCACGCTATAGTCGACACGAATAATTTAACAATATAAAGAGTTGATGAAAAATTTGCACTCTAAAGAATCGTTTTCCGCATCCCTTACAGAACTTCCTGAAAGGCTTGAAACCAAACATAAAACTGCAACCAAAGCTACCGAAGGGCGAGAAGTCTCCAGTGATACCGATGTCCGAGAGCAGCGCTGGCTTAATCACCAAGAACAGCAGTTTCCTAAGTCAAACATGATCAGCGTAAATGCTCCTTTATTCCTAAATAGGCTGTAATTACCGTAAGTGTAGTAATATTTTTAACAGATTTTGAGACGCGAGGCCGGTGGTTAGCAAAATGCGATCGTTTTATCATAAAAAATGGTTAGCGAGAAAGCTAAACGTCTGGTAAGGTTCAAGCTTCTTGCTATTGAAATTCAAACAATTGCGTAGCGGCTTTCAAACATATTTCTTTCATTTAATATATGCCGTGCAGTCATTTGAGAAGCATTAGTCGATCACAAAAATATTATTATACCCGGTATAACTTTGACTTCTACGCCATATATTTAAATAACTATGCATTGAAATGTAAAAAAAGAAAATCTTCGCGAATTAAATTATGTTTCTCTAACTTTGCACGCTAATTTCCTATCTATGCGCGATTTCTTGTCGCTGGACGATCTCTCCACGCGACGGGTAGCAATCTCTGCATTAAACGGCGCGAGCAGAATCGTGACAAGGGTGAACCAACGTTGACACGCGACGAAATTAGTAACGATCGCCGAGCGAACCAGAACACCGGCCTCGTTCCTCTTATTATTAAATGACACACCGGTACCATTGCGACGCATGTTCGCAACTAGAAAAATATAAGATGGGTGAAAACAGAGGCGAGTAGATAGTCGACTACGCGGAACTTAGATACTACGATAGCGATTTGCAACGCTAGGAGAGGTCTATTTTTCCATCGCGACGCGGCTCGCGATGCCTGTACAAGGGATTATTAAAAGGAAACATAGTTTAGTTGGTAGCTTCGCTGGTTTAACCTAAGGGAACACGCGTTCTGACAACAAGTAGCACCGAGAGGAACGTATTTACAAGATATTAATCGTATTCCCTTTTTCGAGTTAACAGATTTTTCTACTTTAGTAGCTGAAGACAAATTGGATTGCCTTAGGAAATCCGTAAACGACAAACAAAAACTTTTTCCTTGAACGTTGCCGTAGCTTTTAGCTAACGTTGATTAAAGTTTCCCAATTTCCATAGTCAGGGCACCATGTATAAAGAATGTTTAACAAGTATGCGAGTTTTATAAGCTAGTAGCAAAATAACGTTCCAAATAACAATAACTATGCCTGATGTTTCCGAAAATATAAAAAATTAGATTTTCTTTTTAAATATATTTACATCTGTTTAGTTTGCCGTGTAACAAAAATGCGTTTTGTTGGATGGCGTCAAAAAGTATGATGGATCAGTTCCGTTTCTGCAAGATATGCCAAACTGGAGACAATGACTGATACCGATAAAAAAACAAATAAACAAACACTTCGAACTAACATTCTGTATACATTTTCTGTAAAGATGACGTATCGATCTAAAGTAGAAAAATCATCCGTGGTGTTTTTTATTATTTGTGCGTGCATTACTCAGTGGACAAGTTCGCAACCAATTTAATTCACGGAAGTACATGTCATTTTCTTTTTTTATAAAATTCAAAAGGCTTCTCCAAGCATTTTTTACTGTTCGTCTGAAATGCGTCGAATTGCGAGTAAAAATTTGTGCCTCGATAAGAACATCGTTGTTCGAGATCTAATCAAAAATGAAAATTATAAAAATAGCTGCGTACACTTTCTACCGAATTTTATACTGTTACGTGTATCGAATAAGGTGTAATCCAACATTTGTTTCCTTATTCTAGATTTTACCATTATTATCGCGTACGTAGAAATTGTACACAACCAATACTTGATTTATTATTAAATCGAAAACTCAATGATCAATCTTCGGAAGGCATTGTTTGTCTTGATGAGCGTATTTACAAACACTCAAGGTCGAGGTACTAATTTCAATATAAATGTTACTCAAACCTTGGCTTGTTCAGGATTCCTAAAAAGCTTTCATACCAGCATAGACTTACTCACCGAAGACTCGTGAATTCCATTTCGATGTATAAGTTCAAATAGAGTAAGAGAAAAACGTAGTTCAATTGAGGAATTATTACGTAAATGTATCAATATGCTATATTCACGACTAACCAATTATCAGTGGTGACTCTATATTATCATCCTCTCCCTCTCTCTCTCAATCTTTATCATTCTCTCTCTCTCTCTCTCAATCTTTATCAT
>CM052151.1:3734696-3796255 GCA_028455555.1 Augochlorella aurata | reverse complement strand
CTCTCTCTCAATCTTTATCATCCTCTGATGGTCTGAAACCAGATTCAGACATATTCGATAGAATATAAGGATTCGTGTTTAACGGCACGCGTATTGTACAACTTGTAGCCATCTTCAAAACAAGCCTAACAAACGATCTCCAAAAAGTTGTAAACAGATTCATGGAAATTCTGTTAATATGAGATTTTAACCGGAGTTTATCGAAGAATGTTGAATTTCGACCTTGTGTACAACATGTATTACTATAAGTTGTACAATACATGCAATTTTGCATAAGGTACACGTGTTAACGGAAAAGGCCATCGATTTGATCGGAGAAAAATCCTAAAAACTGTATTTCTGGTTTCATTTTCAAGATCTTAATTGACTAAACCGTAATAAGTTGCTCATGGTCGCCAGCCCCAGCAGAGACACTAAGAAAACGGCACTAACGGAATTATCGGATACTGTGTACAATAAGTATGGATCGTGGCATCGATCACGATCCATGACGTGCCGGCATACATACACAGATGGCACGAAAGCAATAAACCTACTCGTAGTGCAAGGAATTGGTATTTAAACACGGGCCTAATACGTTCGAGCGTTTTGTTCACGATTTAACCCTGTAAGCTACACGCGACTGGCACATACTATTTACGGAGTTTTGAAAACAGTTGTTGATGTTGTACGATATTAAGAAATGTTTGAAAGCTTTATACGATGTTCGTTTATATTTTATTATCGCGTTGTTGCGGCGCAGTATCTTCCAAAGATAGGGTAAGGGTCGTAAGTGCTGTGAATCCACGAGAATACTGTCGACAATTGAAATAAAACGCGGTTTCACCCAGTTTCTAGCAATCGTAGGAATTAGCTTCCCCGAATTACGAAATTCGGCGACTCATTATGAAATATTTCCTTGGAATTACTTTACCACGTAACAAGTATTACACATAGAACAATGTTAACTCCTAGCGTTAAAATATTGATTTACAATCGATAGAATTGTCTTGCAGCGAATCCTCTTACCAGATAACATTGTTTTTGACTAACAATAAAATTACGATCGTTGTCGGTTTTCGCCAGGCGTCTTATGTCAGTGTATCGTAACGTATAGTAAAGATTTTAACGACGAATACCGAAGCTTCCACTTTATTTTAACACATTTGCAGTCGGTTTTACGTTTTTCATATTTCTAACACCGATTGTCGCAGACGCTTGTCGTTGAAACGAGGATCAAACTTTCTAAAATTGTTCTTCGAAATAACTAAAATTAACAACAAAAAACGGTTTACAAGATGACGCGAATTCACGTCAGCGGCAGCGAATGTGCTAATAATTGTAATACGATAACATTTGGCACAGAACTGAAATCTTAATTTTACTGTTGGTTTCATAAATCGATATATACAGTGTAAATTTGTGTATCAATAAAATATTTACTGGCTTATCCTTGTATTTATATTTTTATTATTACCTACCAATAATATTGATTGCCTGAACTAATTCATTAATATAATGGATGTGTTCAAGCTGCTCGCTACAATCGCGACAGTTTCATCAAGTGTTCGTGACATTGTACATTTATATTTCCTAGTTCCTATTAGTTAGGTTAATACAAACTTTGCGTGAATATTTTTATCACATATTACTTTAGGTTTTGACAAATTGCTGTGAAAATGCAGATTTGTAATGACGAACCGTAAGCTTCTATTCTATTTAGATAATTAATACACGAATTTAATTTTAGTACGTATTGTAGGCAAAAGCGTATGCTAACGAATACGGTTCCTGACTCGATGAAACCGATTCGAGTAAGTTCAATTAATATATATATTTATTGTTATGCAGAATATTTTTTTCAGCTGCACCGTTGTACCGTTTCCTTTTTACTTTTAATACAAGCTTCTTCGCTACAATATATCTATAACTTTAAACAAAAAAATTCTCTTCGCTCCCCATATACGCCGACTTAGTATTATTGGAAATCAAATGTACCCATGGAAAATGAGACGACGTATCGGCTTTCGTATTGGGAATCTCCTCATAATACCATAGATCCAATTCTACCACGAAATAGTTTAGTTACCGGCGACGGTGAAATATCGGACGAAACAACGTACAACGTGAGTTATTATTTTACAGTCTTCCGCGGAGTTAGGTCGCATACAACTCGTATCGCGTGGCTTTCTTTTAGGGTAGCTACCTCGGCAATTGGTGCATAAAGCCAGATGCTTCTATCAGGCCATGCGAGAAGCAATGGCTCGGCAGAGGTCCCATTCAGGACGTGACTACTCAGAAACATGACTTTTCATGGAAATGTACGCAACCGATCGCACCGATCATACCTCGGCCGAACTTGTATCCCTACCCAGATGCATTATCTGGTAAGAATAAATATAAAACGAAGCAGTATACATCAGATCGTGCGTACATTCGTCTAATAGTCAATTTCATAACAATTCGACTATTTCATTGTAGGATGACATTATAGGATCAATGTTAAATTATATAAAGCTTATTATATAAGATTATATAAAGCTTATAACAATGGTTATAATAGATTTTGATACCTTTTTAATGTTAACTACGACCTCGGTCACTCCCTGCACCTCTCCCCTAACGCAGTACGATGAGAATCAGGCAGAGTGGATCCACGACAAGCTTTTTTGAAACATCGTATCTCTTTTAGATAATACAACATACAACCTAAGTTATTATCAATCGGGTTGCAATCTCCCCGCAATATCTTACGCCCCTATAAGGAAATTCGTTAAGTCGGACATTCCGCTAGAAGACTGTACAACGTACAAGCTCAGTTACTGGCCAAACGAAGCACCACCAAAAGTAATACGATTTCCTTGGTTAAATATACTATTTTATGTATAACAGGCATATTGTTATTGCATTATACGTATAAACGCGAGCTGTGCTTTATAGTCAAAACCATGGTGTCCTGAACTGAAATATACGCCTCCTGTGGACCCCATGGACGGCTGTACGACTCATAAATTGAGCTTCTGGCCGCATTCGGAACAAAAACGATCACCCATTATAAATCCGGAGAACGACAATTTATTGAACGCAGGCTGTTGTTCCGACAACAATACCACCTACCGTCTCAGTTATTACGGCTCGGAAGGCGATAAGCAGACGCCGATTCGACATCCGGAAAATGTTCTGTTTCCATCGTGTCCCCTGTCGTACGACACGATTCATCGGGTAAGAAAAATTCATTAAAATTATAAATACGCACGTAATCGGTAGTTTGCAAAACTACGTTGCAGCAAATTATCGAATCAGTCGCGTAATCGAACGATCGGTGCGCTCATTTCAGATGAGTTTCTTAGGAAACTGGTGTACGAAGCCGGAAACGATGATAACACCGTGCAGCAAACAAATGTTGGGCAGAGGACCTATGCAGGATGTAACTACCCAGAAGCACGACTTCACGTGGAAATGCATACCAACAAGTTCAGAAATTCGTCCCGAAGACAATCTCATCTGTCCAGCCATAGCTTTGGAAGGCATGTCAAATTAATATGTTAATATTATATACGCATTTACCTACGATTATAGATGAAGAGGCAGTGGACGATGCGGAGCTTACCGATATACATGTCACAGTTTGTCTGTCGATTTCAGGTTGTACTACCCACAAACTTTCGTATCTGTGCAATAGCGGCCGGGACACGACGCCGATACAAAATTACGCTCCCATACGCCGATATTGCTCCCCTAGCGTTCCTATGGAGGCGGAAACCACTATGCAACTGAGTTATCAACCTGTAGACGTTCCCGATAATGTCCCGAAACCATGGAGCGAAAAACACCCTTATCATCCTCCCGTTATGCCAATGGAGAATAATACCACATATAACACCAGGTTTCTTTCAGTTCCGTTTTTGCCTTTAACCCCTTGCACTACCGCGAATCTCTGAAAAAGCCGTGCCAAACTTGGCCGTCGGAATGGTTGCGGGAGATGCCGAGCGGTGGAGCTCGAGTGGTACAATTTGAAACACAATACCTTACGACTAAATTACATAGTCCCGCTCTCGTATTTACTTCACACGAGGGAAACCTTTGAAAATTTAAAGAAATTTGAACGGCCGAACGTAACACTATCCCCTAGATAACACGTTGCTTATACGGGGACATATAATCCCATTCAAGAGAACCAAGAATGGGTCTGAGCTGACCCGAGATTGGGATCACGAGTCAGACTCGTGATATTCATGTTTGGCCTGAAATGTCGATAACGAGTCTAACTCGTGATATTTATGTTTGGCACGAAATGTCGATCACGAGTCTGACTCGTGATATTCATATTTGGCACAAAACTTTCATCACGAGTCAGACTCGTGATATTCATATTTGGCACAAAACTTTCATCACGAGTCAGACTCGTCAAAGTAGTGCAAGGGGTTAAAACACAGACTTGCGTTGATGTATTTATATTTAGCATAATTTTGTATCATCCTAGACATTGCGAACGCTTAATCGCATATGGTTTCATATTTGTTACAGTTATTTCCAACCTGGCACACCGTGCTTGCCGTGCTTGCCTTGCTTACCGTGCCCGCCCTGCTCGCCGTGCCCGCCCTGCTCGCCGTGCCCGCCCTGCTCGCCGTGCTCATAAATATTAGTGCTAACTTTCCGATAAATTAAATACGCGTGTATTCGTCCATTGTGTACGTGTAAAGGTACAGGAAAATTATTAAGACATTATTAAATTATTAGACATGTCAGTAGAATTGTAAGTAGATCAAGTACATCGTAACATTAAAAATACTTTGACGTGTAACATTTTTGGAATAAAGAAGTATATACATATATAATAAATATAAGCGATTTCTAAAGTAATAAACCAAATTAAACCGAGGTCTACGTATAACTATCCTCCAGGTCACGATAGAGAGTTAATATTCCATACGGAGCTAATTTTGACCCCCTAACCGGCTATTATATACTTTGCTAGAAAGTGCGATTGATCGATGTTGATCTGGTTAGTTGTTTTTTTTCGAGCGAGTGAAGCGAGTGACCAACTCTGACGATTTTCACCAATTTAACATTATACTTTCCTTGGTAATAAGCGAAAGTGGCGTTGATCCGGTTTTTTACGAGCGAGTGTAGCAGGGGGAGAAACTCTGATTATTTTCATATTCGACAGTAGCAAATATCTCCGATATCGATAGCGCTTAATTTCTAACGATTACTGTATGCCATACAGTATATGGGATGCGGGTCATCGCGTGTAACAAAGCGTATGGCTAATGTCCATTCTAAAATTTTATTAAACACATCTTTTTTTTGTATTTTTCATGCATCTTGTTCGAAATATTTTTCATAACATAAACTACAGGCTAGTAAGAGCCGGGATTAACGTCGACAAGTCGTTTTTAACGACTTTTACAAATGTAAATTATCGTCTCAAGATCTCTTTTCTGCAAGATGTAAAATTTTAAAATGTTTTTGCAGATAAGAGAAACAACCAGCGAGCATCTTATAGTACGATTATTAGGTAACATATTAACGAATTACACGCACGATGGATAAGGTTGCAAGAATTGTTGAGAAGAAGTGACATTAAGCAAAGGTCAACGTGTTTCCAATACTTCCAGATCTGGTTCTAGGCACGACGCTGTCCGTAAATCTGATAGTCACTTCCGTAATCGCCATATTTCCAGTGAGAAATTGTGGCAGCGTTTCTACACCGTCGCGTGGTCGACGATCGAACGGGTATCCCATGGGACGAGCGTCAGGGTACTTCTTATCCCTCAGGCCACAATAACTGACTGCATCCGCGCAACCAGTTGGTTCGCCTTGCTCGATCTACGCGTGGACAAATAAATAATTACGCGGTGCATAAATTATTCAATTTTCTGTTCTCTTCTCAATAAGACCATTCGATCTAATACAGGGCTCGGAATTAAGCGATCCGACTGCCGCCGCGCGCAGTCAGCATAGCACTGATCTAACAATTGTATATAGCCAGCAATATACTCACGGCATCGCCAGCGTAATCCGACACCATGACAAAAAGATCCGTACGATAGCCGTCCTTGGTACCTTTGGGTACCAACATGTGCTGTGGCCAACCACAGCCACAGAAATTGAAAGCATCCAAAGCCATGGCGTCCGCCGGCCTGTTCTCCTCCAAATTGCGGAACGTTCTCTCAAAGGGTATAGTTACCGAAGACTCCGTTGATTTACGCTCGATTGTGTTTTGCCCTGGCCGCACTGCGATGCAACAGGATTGTAGTTTACTTGTAATCTAATGCGTATGTACCTTACACGTCTCTATAGAAGACGATTGAACTTGTACAACGAAAGCAACGTACTTGTCACGGTAAATTTGTCCATTTCGATCATCATATTCTTCTGTTGTCTATACGTGAAAGGCAGACCGCGTTCATCTTCCTTGGGGCCGATGAAGATGCGCACAGTTCCTCGTTTCGGCGTGTTGCCGCGATTATTTACGATAATCGTGTAGGTGTAGTCGGCATGATTCAGGTGAGTAAATCTGACGAGCACTGGTCCTCGGGGAGTGAAGTCGAGGCCACGGGACAAGTCCACGACGCTCTGTGTCCAGAAGGTGTTTAAGACGTTGCGCTGCTGATTCGTTGTCAATCTAATATCCTCTATTTCGACGCCCGGATAGTCCAGCTGTAACACCGCGGAAGACGCGTTTGTAACTTGCCAGTTACCGTTCCTCCACGATCAGACCGTGGATCCTTATGCAAAACTACTATGTATATACATATATATGTATCTGCTAACCTGTTGAACGCTATATTCGGGCAGAGTGCTTTTGTATTCTTGGAAGACGTCGTCGACGAAAGCATGCCACCTGTAGAACATAGGATCTCTCATGTCAACGGCTTGATCGGTCATAACGCCAAAAGATTCCTAAAAAATAACGCAAAATCGAATTGCATAATCGATTATTTTTTGTGGCCGCCCGCAGCAAACATTTTGATGCGATTGAATTAATCCTCGTTGTCTCAAAGACCTCTTACATTCGTAGGAAGCCTATTGTCAGATCGCGTATTGTACGCGTTTAGAAGGTTCGTGGACTGCTTGCTATACTGAAACATTTACCAAGTAACGATGATCCGGATCATGACAGTAACCGATAAGAACATGGCCCATGTTATGGAGATCGCCGTACAGGTTTGGATTGGGGGACAGGATGGTAGCTTCCACGATGTTCCCCAACACGTCGATGCCCGTTCTTTCGGTTAAAGGTATCCGTTCGCCCCTTGGGCCAGTCACAGTTCCGGTATGAATAGCTTCGTAAATACGGTCTCGCCATCTTTCTAGGTCCTGGATGTCGACGTTTAATTGGTCCGCTGGCCGATTAACGTCTTTCAGAACAGCTCCTCTGTGGCGGGCAGGCCATGTACGAGTCGAAACAATGGAGTCCAGCTTCGGGAAGTACGCTTCCGGAATCGGCTCGCGCCAATTGATGAACCGTTTCACGCGACTAAGCCGATTGCACAAACGTTCGCAGTTGTATCTATAAACGTAAGGAGTTAGGTGTCTTTGATATTTAATAACAAATTGGTCACTAGGGTAGCGGAGCCGAGTACTCTCGGTTGACCAATTGCTGTGCCTTTGGTTCGATTTCGGGCATGAATAACTTTATATTTATCGAATCACACGTGCTGCATTCTTCAATGCGGAAATTAACAAAGAGAGGATCGCAACAAAATTAGTATGACCGAAAGCAAACCAATGGCACAGCCTAGCCATACCATATAATTTCCAATCCTCGCAGGATTCCAAAAAATGACTGCCGAAAGGATTAGTAAGAAAAGGTTGGTACTAGTCTAGGTTTATTTAACGCTTTGATTTAGCGCGAACGTACCGAGCTTGGATTTGTTGATGCATGTAGTAGAAAAGTTCACCACGACGATCCTTGCTCACGATTTTAATGTTGCCTTCGATTGGATAAACCAAATGCCAATGCCAATGGTGTAGATTGATGCCAATGTCCTCTCTCCAGTATGCGACACGATGTTCCTCGTCGAGGTCCGAAGCAGTATAATCGCGGGGAATCTCGATCGGGATCTACGTACGAGAAAAATTGTTCAATGATGAGCGAATTTCCTGGTCTTGACAAATGCATCGTCGAGTAAATAATATAAAATTTTATGATTAATCTATGGCTTGGTTACGACGGGATCATACGCATACCCTTGATCCTGGAGGCACAAGGTTGGCTTCCTCCTGAGCTCTGGTAAATATTCCGCCATCGACGAATTTATCCGGGAATACTTCAGTTAATGGTGGTACTGGTAGATCCTTCGTATCAGGACGATGTAATATTGCTACGGAAAGAGCGTAAATGAACATGTAGGGGTTTACACGATCGCGGCAGTAAACTGCTACAGATAAAAAGTCCTCGTACGTCCGCATTCCTGTAAAATATAAAATTACAATATTACAAAATAATATTACAAAATTACAGTAATACAGAGTGCAACAAATAGGACAGTTGATTTATTTTTCTCTTTGCAAGGAATAGAGTAGGCTAAGAATTAGGTATAACTTATGCGAAATACTACGAACCCATAAAAATCTCAGTAAGCCGAGCTGCTAATTTCCGATGCGTGGGTATGAACACCGAAAAAGGCTCACGCCGACCTAATTGCATAGGAAGGCTAAGATCCGGAAGAGAGATCTCTTTCACAGGAAGCTTCGACTCGGTCTCATCGGCGAACCGGTTAAACACCTGTGTTGCTACCTTTTGATACCTGTCCGACTACGAGAACAAATACAAGACACGTTAGGACCGATTGACGTTTATGTATATTCGAGCAAGATGGATATCGAAGGGAAAACGAGAAAATTTAGATTTCAGTTGCCAAATAATGACAGGAATAATGCGGAAGGCCCATTTTATTAGTATCAATTCTAAAAGTTCATTGATTATCAGTAAAAAGTTATTTATTTTCATTTTTCACACAAACTATTGCATCTCTAATGGCCGTAATGTGTAAGACAAGGAGCGACCGATTGTGCGGCAAAGATAGGAAAAGCGAACGGTGGCGCCATCTACGATGGCGAGTTTCTGAACTAACTTTCCCTATCTCCGCCGTGTGTAAGACAAGGACAGAGATAGTGTGCGACAAGGAGACGAGATGCGACGCTCGTGCCACCAACTTTGTTGACGAACTTCGAAATCCCTGGTAAGTATTAGTGACACATGATATACATGGAGGTATCCGACAAGGACAAACTTATGCGTTTCACGCAGCGAGAAAAGGACAGACAAGTAGCGTCTTTCTCGGCCTAACAAAGCGACGGAAGATTCGTTAATTACTCGATTCTCAGGAATAATTTATAAACATTTGCGATTGGATCACGTAGAACGGACCTTCAGCTACTTTCACGTATAGTTTTTGATCACATTTTATACCTTAATAAACAGCTATTAATTAATTTTCGAAAACACTACCACGAAATAACCTCGAAAGAATAAACATCGTTTTACAAATAATTATCTTCCTGGCTTTGCAGACATCATTTGTGATTATTTATGATCGAAGAAAGCAGAGTGGGCCTCTGGCAACATTCCAGTAATAAATTTAAACATATTTGATGCGTAATAAATAAGTTATTAACGATTTTTGGAAAGAGCCGCGCCGCTACTCTATGTTCGTAATGTGTCAGACAAAGACAGGTAGTCTAGACAGAAGTCTAGTTTACATTTTCGAATCACAAAGGTTTCTAAATTTTTATAACAAAGGGTGTTATTAATAAATTTTGGCCGCTATGTCCTTAACTAATCTCGAATAATTAGATGCACCTTTAGCGCACAATTATGTAATTAGCTTCACAGCCAGAATTTATGAACCTATGCGAGTAAGTGCTTAGAGAGGTTTTCGATAAACTGAAGCATTAATATGCAGTCGATGCTAACTAATTTTTGCAATTTCACCAAATGAATCTAACGCCGCCTTTATCACTATCGAATGTTGCAGTGTGATTTTCCGTGTAATCGAAGCGATAAGAAATTATGCAACAATACTTACCAAATAATTATCTGGTATGTCGAAGGCGACTTTCTTCTCACCCTTGGGTACATAGACCGGCTCGGCAGGCCGATCAAACAGGTACAAGATACCCGATTTATCTTTTACCATCTTGAAGAATCGGTTTTGAAACGGATTCGAAAGCGAATGTAACAAAGTACGTGAACAATAATTACACGATTTCTGTAACACAACTGTGATCTATCGATCGAGTAAGCAAAGTAAAAGAAACGCGTGTACCGACGTTTCCGAATACGATTTACAAAAAAAAAGGATACCACGTATCCTTTATAGTAAACTGTTCCAGGAAAAAGTGGTCTCCTCGCTAACCGCAAAATCCGCCACCCTTGTCTAAAGTAGGCTGAACTAATCAAGACAGAGACAGATTAGTGATATGTGTCATCCACTGAAATCCGCTCTAAGAATATCCTGTTTGTCACGGAAACAGATTATCACTAGACTTGGTAATTTGACTTCATAATTTGTATATAAGACTGTAGCGTTTTATATGTTTTTATAATTATTTCAAGAATTTACACTACAGTTTTTATGTATTATTGTTTTCAATTATTCACCGCGAAAATGTTATTTGGCAAAATGATGTTTTGACCTCTAGATAGATTTCGTCCACCTCTAGGTAGATCGTCGTCTGTCATTCAATTCATTATATTTTAATCTCATTCGATTCATTATATCTTAGTTACACTATGTTCAACATAATTTCCATTATGTTTTATCCAATTATTTTTTACTTTTAATACCGATTCAATTTCTGGAGTTTATATCCTTCTTAGCAACACCGGTATTAGACCGGTATATGTTTCGGTATTTTTATCTAAAAATATCTCGGTTTTCGGTCTCTGGGAAAAACGACATGCTCAAACTGTGAAACTTTTGTTCTTTTCCTTCCGCAATATCCTTCGCTGCATTTATGAATAGTCACAATTTAATTCTATTCTTCGACGTAGTTCATATTGTGTTGGCATAAGGTAAAAGGTATGCAAGTACTTATTAAGAAACCTTCTTTATTGGTTAACTTTGTTTAAATACACATACATATAAGAACAATAGATTAGATAAAACAAGTATAATTTATTAATTTATTATCAATTTGGCCATGACATCGATATTTGGTTCCCATACATTCTCCATGGTGTGGACACAATACCGACCTAAATCATCCTTGATTTATTTATTAATTTCATTACGCGAGTCAATATTTTACACCTCATAAATAGTTTGATAGATTCAATTCATAAACAGTAATTTTTAATAAATATTTCATCTTCTGGTTTGATTTTATTATAATTTAAGCTTAAGTGACCGCCAACCGAATAAAATCATACAATTGAAGAATCCCGTTGTAGATGAATGTTAATAAAAAAGAATGTAAAAAATTGTGTAAAGAAATATTAGGAAAGGCATGTGTCAAAAAATGTTATAGTAAAAGAGTCATAGACTAAACTTTAGCGGTTAAAGGAAATGTGGCCTAAAACTTCAAAGCTGATTATCTTGGAACCATATTTTCAATTTAAACAAAATGACTTTTGAATGGATGAATATTTTCCCTTTGAATTACACTATTCAAACTGGCCAAATTCGAATTTCAAATATTTTCTATAATCTAAAAAATGTGTTGTAAGTTTGAAGACTTTCTGACTCTCACAGAATACATTTTTTTCATTTAAGACTCCGTTTTCGAGAAAAATTAGGTTTAAAAATTAATGTTATCGAATAAGAATCAAGTGACGCGTCTAGTCATGACATACCAATTCTACTTCTCGCCATACGACAAACCACACGACTTTAAATATCTTTCAATCCACAATTTTCTCGAAAAGGGACTTTAAATAACAATTTGTATATTGTCGTATTGTATATAACACTCTGTATATTGTCGCAATTTTTGAGTAATCGAATTTTATAGAAATCTTGCAAGTAACTCGCGTAAAATAGATATCATTCATTAAGAAAAAGTGAAACAAGTTTTTTGTACAGAAGAGCCTTACAATATCCTATTATTTTTACAACGCGGAAGAGTTGCATAAGATATATTCAATGACGTAACTAATTAATCAAGGTATTTCGAAACCTTACAACGCGTAACTAGAAGATCGTTACAAGTAATTAAACACACAGTTGATTTTTATTATATTTTTATATAATTTGGGCTGGTTTTAATATTTTTAGCTGTTTTCTTTACAATTGAAGCGCAGACACAAAAGTGTTACTTGAACATCAATATGTTACAATTTCTTCACAATGTGAAGTGCCGGTCATTGTATACAATAATGAAACACATAGGTAATTCTTGTTATAGTTTTTTTTATTAATTACATCTTTTTTTGTATTTTTTAAGTATCTTGCTTAAAATATTTTCAATAACATAAAATATAAGTATATAAAAGCTGAAATCAAGAACATTGGGATAAAACATGAAACAAAAATTCATTGACCTCCACCATTACAAATCACATACTCGCAATCATCGTTTTCGCTATAGGGAGGAAAACCATTCTTTTTCCCTCTTGTGACTTTAACATCGACATGTAATTTGCTTGCAAAGTAGAAACTTTGGATATTCAAGAGCATTTTCATCAAAATTAATAAAAATCGAAGAAATACAGAAATGTAAAGTGAAAGCTACAGTAACGTACGATAATTAACGATATTATCTGTCGTCCCTGGCGCTGGTAAATAATTTCATTTACAATTTTTTCTCTGTCAAGACTTCTTAAAATACATATTATTTGAAAACACGCAATTTTCAAAGCTGTTTTCACTGGCAATTGAACGATTCGCAGTTGTTGAAACGATTCTTAAGGTTTATCCGACGATTTTCTCGAAAATAAGTAATCGGGAGATGTTATTCTAGTAACTGTGATATTAGACGAAGGTCAATGCATTCCCAAAGCTTCCAGATCTGGCTCTAGGCACTACGTTGTCCGTAAATTTCACTATTATTTCAGTGGTCGCCATATTTCCGGTGAGAAACTGTGGCAATGTTTCAACACCTGCTCGTGGTTGACGATCGAACGGATAACCCATGGGACGCGCGTCAGGATACTTCTTGTCCCTCAAGCCGCAGAAGCTAGCAGCATCCGTGCAACCAGACGATTCGTCCTGTTCAACCTATACATTGAAAATTACTCGAAACGATTATTAAGATATCAAAATGTAAGATCAATTTAAAACTAGTAAACTCGCGAGGTCGTGCTCGGTCAATCTAAGAAAATCAAAGTCGTTTCTAAAGTCGCAAAATCCTAAAGTACACTTACAACGTCACCGTTGTAGTCCGACACCATAACGAAAAGTTCCATAGGGAAGCCTGCTTTGGTTCCTTTAGGTACTAGCATATGTTGTGGCCATCCGCATCCACAGAAATTGAAAAGTTCCAAGCTTTCGCCACCCACTGGTCTGTTCTCGTCTAAATTACGGAACGTCCTTTCAAAGGGTATAGTTACCGAAGAATCCGTTGATTTCTGCTGGATCGTGTTCAGTCCTGGCCGCACTATAACGTAACAAACGATAAAATCTTTGGTCTAATGTATTGTACATATGCATAAAAAATAACTGAACACGTAGAATGAAAGTAACATACGTGTAACAGAGAATTTGTCCATCTCGATCATTAAATTCTTTTGCTGCTTGAAAGTGAAGGGTAGTCCACGTTCGTCTTCCTTGGGTGCAATAAAGATGCGCACTGTTCCCCGTTTCTGTCTGTTACCGCGGTTGTTAACAATAATTGTGTACACGAAGTCCGTGTGATTCAGGTGAGTGAATTTAGCAAGCACTGCTCCACGAGGTGTGAAGTCAAGTCCTCGAGATAAGTCCACGACACTTTGGGTCCAGAAGGTGTCCAAGACGTTGGGCTGTTCATTTGTCGTCAGTCTAACACTATCTACTTCGATGCCTGGATAATCCAACTACAAATGCCATCAAGAAAAACGCTAGCAACGTGAATGTACATTGGACAAGTTATAAGTGTAGGTACGTATGTATGTGCTGACCTCTTGAACGCTATACTCGGGCAGAGTATTTTTATATTCCTGGAAAAGATCGTCAACGAAAGCATGCCATCTGTAGAATATGGGATCCCTCATGGCAGTGGCAGAATCACCCATAATACTGAAGTTTTCCTGTGGATGACATAAAAAGAAATAACTTAAAAATTACCATTAAAGAATAAGAAAATGATCGATGTTTATACATGTTTCAATGAAATATATGTACCAAGTAACGATGATCCGGATCATGGCAATAAGAGATAGCGACGTGGCCTAAATTGTGAACATCGCCATACAGGTTCGGATTAGGGGACAAGATGCTAGCTTCCATAATGTTCCCCAATATATCGATGCCGTCTTTTTGAGTCAAAGGTACACGTTCGCCCCTTGTATTAACCACTGCTCCGGTATGAATAGCTTCGTAAATACGATCGCGCCACCTTTCTAGATCTTGGATGTCGAAATCCAGTTGATCCACTGGACGATTGATGTCCTTCAGAATGGCTCCGCTGGGTCGAGCAGGCCATGTACGGCCCGCAACAATGGAATCCAATTTCGGGAAGTAAGCTTCGGTAATCGGCTCGCGCCAATTAATGAACCGTTTCACGCGACCAAGTCGATTGCACAAACGCTCGCAGTTATATCTAAAAGTGTAACAGACGAACCGTCGTTAGCATCCGATCTTTAAATTAATTGCCAGGATTTTTAACATGTTTATTAAACTGAACAAATCCACTGAAAAAATCGTGGGCGATCCTGAAAGAAGCATTAAAAAATATTGCAAATAGCATTACAGCAAATAGCGAGCATACTTCTAGACGTACCGCGCCATAATTTGTTGATGCATGTAGTAGAAAAGTTCGCCACGACGATCTTTGTTCACGATTCTCATGTTGCCTTCGAATGGGTAAACCAAATGCCAATGCCAATGGTGTAGATTGATGCCAATGTCCTCTCTCCAGTATGCGACACGATGTTCCTCGTCGAGATCCGAAGCAGTGTAATCTCGAGGGATCTCGATTGGAATCTATAATCAAGGATAATTTTAACGGAACTCTTCTCTAAATACCGATTAATGCAGATACATCTCGTAAAAATGTTGAGTGGATAAAATCAATTTCATTACTCTTGATCCCGGAGGTAAAAGATTGGCTTCCTCCTTGGCCCGCGTAAAGATTCCACCGTCAATATATTTATCCGGAAATACTTCGGTCAGTGGTGGTACTGGCAGATCCTTTGTATCTGAACGATGTAGTATTGCTACCGAAAGAGCGTAAATGAACAAATTGGGATTGACGCGATCACGGGAGTAAACTGCTACAGATAAGAAGTCCTCGTATGTTCGCATTCCTGTAAAATTTCAAATGGTTAGATAGGACGCAATTTGTCCATAAAACTGAAAACACTGCCGTTATTTAACAGTACGAACCCATAAAAATTTCAATCAGCCGAGCTGCTAATTTTCGGTGTGCTGGAATGAACAGCGAAAAAGGATCGCGCCGACCTAATTGCATAGGAATGCTAAGGTCCGGAAGGGAGATCTGTTTCACAGGAAGCTTCGACTCGGTCTCATCGGCGAAGCGGTTGAACACCTGCGTTGCTACCTGTCGATACCTGTCCGGCTAAGGAAACAGATGGAAAAACACGTTATTGCGTAGTATTACATAATACATTTTTTCTTCTTATTGTTCTTACTGTATTAGCATAACGATTATGAGATTAAGGCTCATGCTAAAAGAATAAATACTTACCAAATAATCAGCTGGTATGTCGAAAGCAACCTTCCTATCTCCCTTAGGCACGTAGACCGGCTCAGCGGGTCGATCGAACAGGTACAAAATACCCGATTTATCGTTCGCCATCTTAGCGAATTATTTCTCTTATTACACGCTCTGTAACAATTGCACCCTACTGAAAAGTCTAACGTAACTTCTACGATTTATCGATACAGTATAACAACAGAAGAGCCTTGTCTACGCTGACACGGACGAAAGCTAATTGCTGAAAACTAAATACAACATAGTATTTATAGGAAAATATTGCAGGATATGGCGGTCTGGGCATCAACCACAATATCCGGCATCTCTGTCCAAACTAAACGAAACTGAAGCTGATTACTGATATGTCATTTACTGTAGTTTGTTCTTCATACTTCCTGTTTTCGAAGGAAATGAATTACCACCGTAACGCGGGTGATTGTAATCATTTCCAATAAGAACAACAAGCAACAAAGTACCTTAATGTGATCGGAATTGATCTCAACTATGCAAAAGATCTTGTTCAACTGAAACTGTTTACCAGGCATATTTAATAATAGTGACAAGATACTTAATCTTGGTATATGTACTACGTAGGTAAGGTTGATCAACAGATCGATATCAATTACATAATATTAGAAAAAAAGTATCCCACTCTATGATTACAGTAAAACCTCTTTTTGTGCGGTGGATAGGGACCGCATAAAAGAAATCGTACAAAAAAAATATTCGGTAATTTTATAAATACTTACATATTATAAACAACTTTGTACGATATACTACCTAATTTTTTTTATGCGGCGGACAGGGACCGCATAAAAAAAGTCGCACTTAGAAAATACATCAATTATTTACGAAATATAGATGTGAAAATGCTTTCAATCAAATTAAATAATTAAATTAGACTTGGAGAAATTGTAAAAATATTTTATTCTTCTTTGTACATATACAGTACATGGGGAAGTTTTCAAAATGCATATTAAGTATGTACATACGTAGTTCACTGCTAATCGTCGTCGTAATCCAAAACGTGCATCTTCTTGTGATGAATTATTCCAAAATCGCTTTCGTCGCTTGAATATGGGATTTCAATTGATTGGTTTGGTACCATAAAGTCCGTGATCAGTTTTTGTGACGAAGGTCGCTTGGTCAATTCCTTGTAAACGTCACGATAGCGAGACATGCACGATCTAAGCTTATGTTGGAATTTCTTGCTTCTTTCCGCATTGGAATCTATTTTAAGAAAATGCGTTTCCAATTTTTTAGACATCTGGAGCCCTGCATATATTTTGTCTGCTGTAATAGATCCCAGTTCTTCTTGTCCATCTTCATAATCTGTCAGATTATTAATAATGTCACTATCATTGACAGGTTGGTCCTCAATCATTTCGTCTAGATCATTTTCGCCGAAAGTATCAAATCCTTCTCCGCTGATGTTATGTGCGAGCGCAGTAATTTCAGTTAATAACGTAGACGCGTTTTCGGTTACATTTCGTGCAATTACACATTCAGGCCAGATCGCTTTCCAGCACGAATTTAATGTGTGTTGTTTTATTTGACCAATTGCTGCAGTAGTATTGTTTATGCAGTCTAATATGGAGAATTTTTTCCAAACTTCAGTCAGAGTTAATTTATCGTTCTCTATCTGTTTCAAAATGTAGCTAAAAGTTAATTTTACATAATGTTTCCTAAAATTTGCGATTATGCCCTGATCTAGTGGCTGTATAAGGCTAGTCGTATTCGGTGGTAAAAACACTATTTGTACGTTGGGATGTTCTATACAGGGATGGCCGGGTGCATTATCAACAATTAACAACACTTTAAATGGGAGACCCATCTCTACCATGTATTCTTCAACTTCTGGTACAAAAGATTCGTTGAACCATGTTACAAATAAAGTTGAGGTGACCCATGCTTTTTTATTGGCCATGAAATGTATTGGATACTCAGCTAAACTTATGCCTTTTAGCGCACGTGGGTGCAAAGCTTTATCTATAATAAGGGGTTTTAACATTTTTGCACCCGAGGCATTACTGCAAAGAAGAAGTGTGATTCGATCCTTTGCCGCTTTAAAACCACTTGCAGTTTTCTCAGATTTCGCAATGAATGTTCGGCTGGGCATCTTTTCCAGAATAGCCCAGTCTCATCTGCATTAAATACTTGATCTGGGCAATATCCGCCATCATCAATGATTTTTGCTAATACTTCCCGATAATTCATAGCAGCTGTTTCATCAGCGGACGCTGCCTCGCCTTGTATCTTCACATTGTGAAGTCCGTATCGTTGTAAAAATCTAGTAAACCACCCATTGCTCGCAGAAAATTTTACGTTTTGCGAACAGGATGTCGAACTTGGTTCTAAATCCTTTAGGTGGTTGAAATACAGTCTAGCTTTTTCTTGAATTAATTCCTTGTGAATGGGGAGTCGTTTTTTAGTTAAATCTTTAATCCACAAGACGAGAGCCTTTTCCGTCTTCTCTTTTACAATATTTCTCGAATATGATGCTCTTTTACTACTGTCATTTGTTGCATTATTAAGAGATTCATATATTTTACTCGCACGTTTGTGTATTGCTCTGATCGTGGATTCACCTAATTTAAATTCATTAGCAACAGCTGTGGATCCTTCACCATCTGCTAGTCTATTTAATATTAGAATTTTTGTTTCTAATGGAATTGTCTATCTTTTTACTTTCTTTTTGCTATAATTCATTTTAAAGGAGTACTTATGTCTAAAAATAAAGTTAAAACCATAAAAACTGCATATGTATAAATAGAGACAAAAGTAACTAATTTATTTACCTTTAATCTCACTATAAAATGGATCCTTAATCACAAAAATTGTGGATAAAACTCTGAATACGAAACGTATGTACTGTTCACGCGTCGAGCGACAATATGTACCTAACTGACTCTGCGACAATATGTATGCAATTGTTAGGAGATTGTTTAAATCAGATGAACAGCGTCGCGAAGTCCGGATACATCGTCGTCAAAGAGACCATGTAATCAGAATTCGTCCACAACATGTATATGTACATTGAAAGAAAACATAAAACTGGTAGCAACGCTGCTGAGATTTAGATATCGCATAAAAATAAATCGCACAAAAGAAATCGCACAAAAATAAAATCGCACAAAACAAATCGCACAAAAATAAAATCGTATAAAAAAGGACCGCACAAAAAGAGGTTTTACTGTATTTTGTTCTTATGCAATCACTTTGTAACCGATATGATAATAATAATTCTATCGTTTGTTAATAGCAAGTTTTGTTGATCTTTTAACATTTTGTCGTGCCTAGCTTGCTAATTAAGTCTGCTCCTTGTTAATGTTAGACGCTACCTCATAATCATAAGTTCAACTAAATTTGTTACATTCGTTGCATTAAACATCAAGTAAACTCATTCAATTTGCACGAAAATGTTTGGGTTCAACTTTTAGCCTACATTTTAACGCTTATAGTACTAAATATCTGCATAATCTCATGAAATAGTGACAAGAGAGCACTGCATTAAACTTTTCTCGGTAACTTTGTCAGTCAGCCTACCTTATCGTGTCGCTACGAAGTCTAGCCCCTTAAAATGGTGCACTGCACTACTGGAATCTATGTGTATCCGTTGAGTATAGGTTTCAGAGACAAGTTATACGTATCCAGATCAAAATGTATATGGCTCTTTATTCCTTTGATCCGGGGTCTTTTATAGTACCGTAATTTTAGTGGTTCCAGGGTGGAGTTTCATTTCTTCTTGTTGATACAAGATGCGTTATCTGGAGCAACGGGATGTGTCTTATTGGCGATACGGGGTGCTCCACCTCAAAATGAGAGATGAGTCTACCTTGTAGATAAGGGATGAGTCTTCCTTGTAGATAAGGGATACGTCAATTAGTGATACAGGATTTGTCACAGATGCGACGCTCGCTGTTTATTCCGTCTGTTTGAAATTGACAGGTGTCTTTGATAAAGTTTCATCAAATATTTCATTATCTTCGTCTGCTTTCCATTTCTTTCTGCCTACACTTAAATTAAAGATAAATGAAAAATAAGCCGCACTATTGTATGCTATCGAAAGAAAATCTTTATGCAAACTAAATGATTAATAACATTATTAAAAAGGAATTAGTTAATATATAGGAAATTATTATCTTCGAATTAACAATGCGATTATGCAGAAATAATACTGTCTTTTCACAAGCTGTTCCTATTCAAAGTAGATGTATTTGTATTTGGTATTGATCAAACACAGCAGTACCTGTAAAGCAAAGGATACGTATAGTTCGGAAAGAGTGATTAAGAATACAATTGATATGATAAAAGGACATATTATTTAGGATTAATTAATTTCTTTCGAACTGTGTTTCTTATACATCGTAAAATATTTGATTTTATTATCGACGAAGTGTCTTCAAGAAAATAAAATCGAAATGATGAAGCAACGAAAAAGTAATAGAAGTAGTAAACTTGCTCGAATGAGTGAAGAGGAACGGGCTCGTTATATGCAATATCGTGCTGAATTTGAACTTGAAGCTCGAAGGCGAAAACAACAATTAATTGCAACATATATTAAAGTAATTTAATGCTGTATACATAGATCTTTTCAAATTCCGTAGTTGTATGGAAATAAGCGTGAATAACAATGAGATACAGTTAAAATTAAGTAACGTTTTTGTCGCACTTTCAATTTGGCAAATCATCAATTATATCATTACAGAATAAATTAATACACGAGAAAGCGTTTTCGAAATTGAATACTGCAAAAATCAATGAAACATGGAGACTTGTTTTGAGACAAATAAAATGCAAAGAAATTTATGACAACGTGAAACATCTTTCTGAATCCTTCGATAGAGTTATAAATTTAAAGGATAGAACAATTTGCCAACTGCAAAAGGAATTGGAAGTAACAGACCAAGATCACAGAAAACTGCAAGAAGCTCATATTGAGTTGATGAATTACATAATCGGTATTCTTCAGACTTATGCTACTATACTCAAACATTGTAATATTTAATCTTTTCTTCGTATAGGAAAGTACAAACAAAGGTTGCAGGACTTGCACGATATATTCAAATTGGATGATAATAAATCGAGTGCATTGCAATTAGAATGCTTGAAAAATAAAATGGAACGAGTCTATAAGGAACTGCAGTCGAATGTAGTAAAAAAGATTGGAAAGTTGGAAGAAGAAAAACTTGCAGCAAAGACAAGACATGTTATTAACATTCGTAATATTTTAGTTTTGGTAATGCCATGAACGTAGTTCGTAATTGTATTTTAGAGAACCGGAAATAGACGAATTTATTGTGTGTTAGGAAGAAGAAGAAATGTCGACCCTGTTGCATACATCATCTAAAAACATAGAACATCTTTGGGAACAATTGAATGGAACACTTGCCGAATATGAAAGAGTTACTATGAATAAAAAGAAGCAATATGAATATTTAAAGGAACAAGACAGTATCTATCAACAATGCGCACTACAATATCCAAAAATACATTTGCAATTGCAAAATGCTGCCGAAAGTTTAAAATGTAATATAGAGATCTTATCGTTAAAGAGAAACGATCGAGTTGAAAACCTTAAAAGGAAAAATGCATACATAAAGAAAAAATCAAAAGACACGAAGCAGTGTTTCACTGCAGCTCAAACTATAGATTTTGTACAATTAAAGAGACTGACTGTTTTTAGTAAGGATGCAATAAAGGTTAAACAATAGATATTTTTCTTCGCAGCGTACCACAATATTCAAATTATGCGTTCTATAATTTATTTTCAGAATTTAGAGAAACGTGAGCAAAGGAGTTCTACCATTCTCGAAATAATTAAAATATGCTCGAATTTAGAATCATTTCTTATTAATTTTCGCAATTATCTCATAGAAGGCGAGGTAAGACTATAATACTGTAAAATTATAAAATATAATACAATGTTTCAGTAATAGTCAAAAAAGAAGAAATGTTACAGGATCCTAATTCGCATGAAAAAATCGATAAATTTTGGGAAAAGTATAATGACGCGGCAGCGAACAACATCTTACTCAGGAAGAAATGCAAACAACTTAGAATAGAAAACAAAAAGCTAAGATACAAGTTACAAGCCCACGTTGTGACAATTTCTGGAGTACCTGAAATATATTTAAATGCTTCAACTTCGATTTGAGCAATTTTTACATTGAAATTTCTTTTTATACTGACAAATAATAAGTAGTTATGCTTACATTAGTACATAAAATATTTCGTACAATATGTATTCATGTGTTGTTTATATCAAAGGGATTAACGATGAATGAAAATTCCACCACCCAATTCTAAATATTTGTAAGGTCTAGCACGAGTACGGCCTTTTATAGGATGAAAGAAGATTTTTTCTTTTTGTACTATATTTTCTGTTTCTAAATAAATATCGAAACAAGCTCTTAGCCGTTGCAGTTGTGCAGACAAGGTGGGCGGTTTAGTCCACATAACATTCACTTCTCTTTCAATATCTCGTAAAATGTCGACAGCGACTGGTACCATAGGATATATACTTATATCAAATACTGCCGCGATCTTTGGATAATCAGGTTTTATAGTAATTTTTGCTGTTAATTCATCTGAAATGGATATCACTCGTTAAGAAAATACTGAAATAAAAATTTCACTATAAAATAATTTTTAAATATCTTACTATTTCCACGTCGAAGGACAGCTTCATAGAATATATCTAATGATGTCACTAAACCCTGTTGCTGAAGAGCAGAGTTCGTCGAAGTAGAATAAGTATTCCAAGATATCATTGTAAATTTTTGTAGTGTTGTATTAAGTTTTTGCGGTAAAGCGTCATTTGTAATAGCAAGAATAGATAAATTTCCAGATTCTAACTGTCTGATCTCCATGCATAATTCCAATCTAGCTTTCAAACGTCTTTTAATCTCTCTTAGCACACTTTCAACGCTATCTTGAGCTATTTCGCAACTTGTAACCTAATCATATTTAAATAACTCTATGATTTTGAAAACTTTGAAATCATAAAATGCGTATTGTAAAATACTTATATACTACAAAAAATGTTATACCTTTTGTTCACGGGAGTCAGGTGATATGAAATTCAAACCAGCCATTCTTTGTGCCCATTTGTATGGAATTCCCAATCCGAGCGATGAAAAATTACCCAAATTATATCGGCTTAGTTGATAGTAATTAGCTGGGTTTGGACTTTCTAATCCTAAATCTCTTGGATACAGTTCTCTTAAAATTGATTCTGATACAAGCATATCCCTACAAAATGAATATACAAATTTTTGAAAGGGTAAATATAACCAGCATATAGTTATTAATATTCAAAGAAATATACCCAGTACTATTGCTTCCAACACCTTCAGTTTTCAATTTTGATTCTACTGTAACTACCTTCAGAAACATTATGTAAAAGAACTGTAATGTCAATTTTGTTTCATCTGAAAATGTTCCATGTTTTAAACTAATTTACATTTACTTATGAATATCCATTATTCTTAAAACTAACTTTTTAATTTAATAACTATTTTCACATGTAAGGGATGCCTTTGAAGCAGCCTTAATCTTTTCTCTTCTTGTCTGGCTTCCCTAGATAATCTATGATGTCTCTTTTTATGGATATGTGTTTCTTCTATAATACTCTCAGATAAAGTTTCAGGATCTGAATCAGATTCTTGTAGTCCTTCCTGATTATTTGCACGTTTTGCTTCTTCCTCGTCGCCTTCGATTTTTACTATTATAGTACTACTGTCTGTAGAAAAATGTATATAAGAACAATAAGTAATATATGAACTAAAGTTTAGCAATACAAAACGTACCATACGCATCTCTATATGCTGATGCTTTTGCATAAAGGACATACAATGGTGATGCAAGTAACGTTGCTTTGTGATGCTCTTGTCTGATTCTATCTAATGGTAATCCGAGACTTTCTTGGAGTGGTTTACTAGCCTAAAATATAAAATAGTTATTATTTCTCTGTATATTCAAGACCGCTGTGATAGATGATGAAATTATTACTTCTAATATTGAATAAAGTTGCGGTGCCAGATTATCAAGCCGGGATTGTTTAGATTCTATGTTTAATGCTACTGCTTTTTTACTTTCTGTTAATTCGTCACACAAAGCAGCAAGTTGTTTTCTTTGTGTCAATTCCCACTCTAAACGAGCCAGTCTCAGTTGATGTGGATTATGTTTTGCAATATCCTAAAAATATTAATTCATAGCATTATAGAAACAAGAATGATACATCTTACTATAAACTGTTTTATTATTTATACTTACAGGTCTAGAAATACTTTCAGGAGCTTCTTTATAAAATTCTTCCTCTGATACAAGTTGTATCAGTTCATCTTTAGACCTTTAAACATAATCATATTAACTTTACATACACATTACATGTTTAAAAGAAAATCAGATGCTAGGAAATATTTACTTAAACTGAAGACATTTGAGAACTTCCTTCTTTAAGTGCATCACTTCATATAATAAATTTTGTAAATGTAAATGTCTACTATCAACACTACTTTTTGAAGACATCAGAGAATCTCTTGCAAATTTTGTTCGAAATTTTTCCATTCTATTTAGTTTCTTAAGTTCAATGAATGCTAAAGATGTTTGAATTTGAAGTTCACGTATTTCTTCTTTGGCCTGAAAAAGAATAAAATTTTTAAAGAAGAATATAGAAATTATAGGTTTTCAATGTAAGTATACACTCTTACATCTCCACTCATTTTTAGTTTTGCTATTTTATTCATAGCTTTGCGTATACTGTCACAAGTTGATAAAAAACTTTCAGAATCATTTTCTGATAATCTTTCTGTGGCCTCTTTTTCTTCATAACTGATTATAGCCTAAATATAAAAACATACTTTAGTTATATATGATAAAAAATCAGCTGAAATCATTTATACCTTATACGTATCACCATCTTTAAGAGACATTCCAGAATTCCCACTAACTGACTTTCTTCTTTTCTTTGAATTTTCGGAATCAGTTTCTTTACCCATTCTATTTACAAACCTTAAATTATATAGAAAATTATAAACGTGAGAGATCTATCATTTGATATAATATCTTCATACAAAAAAAGAAATGTAACACGAAATTCATAAAACTTAATGAATACACATTGATAACTTGATCGAAATAAATGTTACAACTGTGTACGATCACTTGTTTATATAAAATTTAATATCACATACTTTAAAATTCTGTTACATGTCCACGCTGCATTTTAATGCACGCCAGTACAAACTGGTATACCATTGAGGTTATGTTCCTTCTATCTAAAATTTCAAAAATATACATTCATATATTACAGGCTATATTTATAATTATTTTCGTTCGAATGCGTAAAATTAATATAGAAATTGTTTTTTAAATTTTTTATTGAAAAGCAAAAAACAAAAATACATTGACCCCGACGTGATTTGAACACGCAACCTTCTGATCTGGAGTCAGACGCGCTACCGTTGCGCCACGGAGTCTTTACACAAACTTCTTTTAATATGAAATTTCTTTACGAAGAATTCCTTACCTATTTAGTTTAGAAATTGTAAGTAGTCTCATTTTTTAAATTTTGTGGTTCATTCATGCCATTCATTATGTTGATAATACAAAATATTTGTTTATTGATCAAATTCCATGTTTGTATGTATTCTGAAATTAAGTGACTATAAAAAACTGTATTTTAAAAATGTAAGTAATTTCATTAACTGAATTTTACTTAACATATTATTTTCATCATACTATTTCTATAACTAAACACCCTCTTATATTTATAAGAACATTTACATTTATTTTTGTAATAAATTTAGTGGTATTTGTAATGAATACTTTCAGAAATAAAACATGTTAAATTATCGGAATAGAAATTATACATATACTTATACATATTACATTGATGTGAAACAACCTTTCAATTTTATGTTAATTTGCTTTTTTAAAACTCATATCTAGTAACGTATTTCGATTTTTGGCGGTAAACCGTTCGCGGAGTATGCTAAATATTCGTAGTAATTTTATTTAATACCGACATTGAAAACTCAAACCTTGTTGAATTATTCATAATGTTGGAAGATTACTCTACTATACTTCGGTTACGTTATATTGTAACAAACAATCTCGTTCTTCTTGCTCGGACAATAGTAATCTGTGGTCCTCCAGCTGGACGCTGATTCGTCGGATGGTCCCTCTTCCGGTCGCAGCTCGAAGATGATCGGTGATGGGGGTATGTACTATGCGCCAAGATATTGGGCCCAGGTGAGAGGCCCGAGAGGATCTTGACTGAGGCTTTGTGATTTCTTATCCTGAAAGGCTTAGAGCTTCGACTCTCCCGCCTACCTACATGAAAGTGGAGATCTTTCAAGAGCCAACGTGACTTCTTTTGGAGTCTCATCAAGAAATTTCATGGGAACTGTCTGTCTCTCTGTCTCTCTCTCTCTCTCTCTCTCTCTCTCTCTCTCCCTCTCTCTCTCTCTCTCTCACTCTCTCTCTCTCTCTCGTTATTTCTCTATCTTTTCTAAGCTATTCCGTCTGGATTAAAATATACATAAGCTATGAAATATACAAGTATTACCATAACGTTACATTTTATAAGCGAATTTTTCTCTTGTCGCCACTTGTCGGAAATTACTACGGTAGCGCCATTGTAAATCGTACCTATGATCGCGTGGTCACGCAACACATATATGCCTCTGTGTGTGTTTATATAATATATGCTTGTACGTTACGTGCGTTACTTCAAATTTGAATTCGTGGAAGCGTCTGTTATTGCTTTTGTATTTTATTTAATGACGCATAAACTAGAAGTTTATTAATGGTTAATAATTAAAGTAGTTGAAGTAGTTGAATCAAGAACAGGAACAAACGAGTTTGTTGACGCCAACATAGTGTTAACAGTAGCTTGTTAAATAATTTGGAGTCCACTACGAACCAACGTAGTTTATCTTATACAAGATATAAAAAATAGAAATTAGGATTAAAATTTTCTACATAATTTCATAAACAGTGTAGCGATAAAAAATATAAACATAAGCCATGGTGTTATACTACAAATAGTAATAGATGCATTTAGTATAATTAATGATTGTAGATGTAACTCACAGAAATTAAGTGTTTTTATCATATTTTTTATATATTTCTTTATATAATTTGTTCCTGTCACGAAAGACACACATTGTGCAGATTCAAGCAATGTATATTTCTAACCTCCAATTAATTATTTTTTTTTCGTTTATATTTGTCTTATCCGACACAGATTGTGTGATGTGAGTAAAGAATATACTTTATATTTAATGTTAAAATGGCTGAAGTTAGTGGACATGATCAAAATAGAAATAATATTGAAATGGAAGTTGATGAAGAAAATGCTATTATCGGTACCGATGAAGAAGGTGGACTTAAAATAGGTGACGATATATACATTCCACCACCTATCAAAGCATCTCATGAAATTGATGTCAATGGTCCTAGACTTATGATTACAAAGATAGTGAATGAGAACTTTAAAAGCTATGGTGGTAGTCAAACTATTGGACCATTTCATAAGGTAAATCATAGAAATTTTTATGAAAAAGTATATATTAAATAATAATTGAATTTTCTTTTCTTTAGTGTTTCTCAGCAATTGTTGGCCCCAATGGTAGTGGCAAAAGTAATGTCATAGACTCAATGTTATTTGTATTTGGATATAGAGCTAGTAAAATTCGGTCGAAGAAGCTATCAGTTTTGATACATAATTCTAGCGAACGTCAGAATATCAACAGCTGTACCGTATCTGTACACTTTCAGCAAATCATTGATAAAGTATGTTATTTATCATAACATATTTATGTTATGATAACATAATGTTATTTATCATAACATAAATGTTTTGTTATAGCCTGGGGCAGATTATGATGTTGTTCCTAACAGTGAGTTTAGCATATCACGAACAGCATTTAAAGATAATTCTTCACACTATGAACTTAACAGGAAAAGGGTGCAGTTCAAGGAGATTTCAAAGCTTTTGAAGTCCTATGGTGTGGATTTAGATCATAATCGTTTTCTAATCTTACAGGTATAATTCATAGATACTGTAGTATATGTAATGTGAGAATATTCTTTAGTCTTAGTTCCCTCCAACTTTGAATTTTATTGTAATTGCTTTTCATTGAACTGTTATATTAGGGAGAAGTTGAGCAGATAGCAATGATGAAACCTAAAGCACAGAATGAAAATGATACTGGTATGCTTGAGTTTTTGGAAGACATTATTGGGACAGCTCGTTATAAGGAACCATTAGAAAAATTATCAGAGAAGGTAGATGTGCTGTCAGAATACAGAGTTGAAAAGTTGAACCGTTTGAGAATTGTTGAAAAAGAGAAAGCGGCTCTGGAGGAACCCATGCAAGAAGCGGTGCAATATTTAGAATTAGAAAACGCAGTAATAGAGATACAACATCAGCTTTACTATTATAAGAGGTAATTTGTTAGTTTTTATATACAATTCTTTATATAAAAAGATTTTACTAAATGTTAAATTTGTTTTTGATAGATTTCAAACTATGAAAGAATTAGAACAACAAGAAAATAAAGCCAGTGAATTGGATAAAGATATTGCAGATCTTGTAAATGAAATGAAAGAAGTTCATGATGAAAAGAGTAAGCAAAATAAAATAATTGACGATAAGAGTAAGAAATGGGATAACTTACAACTGAAGAAAGATGAGATTTCAACTCAGTTTAATAGTATTCGCAAACATGATGAATCACTTCATGCGGAACTAGTGGAGACCAATAAACGTCGTAAAACTAACATCGCAACATTAAAATCGGTAAGCTATACAACTATACTCTCTATAATAATGAAGTTGAAGTATGCAGAATTTAGATTAAATAATTCAATTATCAAATGTTATTTATAGGAGAAATCGAAATTAGAAGAACTCAGTTCTGTACCTGATAAAAGCACAAGAGAAATTCAAGAATGTGAACAGCTTATTGAAACTCGCATGAAAAAGAAAGAACACGAAGAATCGGTACTTGAAAAATTAATGGTTGGCTTGCGCGATAAAACTGAACCGCTATTAAATGAACGTTCTGCACTGGAAAAGGAATTAATATCTCTGAGAAAAAATGTTGATGAAGCTCAAGCAGCTTTTAATATTGCCCAATCTGAATTTGAATTATATATTTCCGTAGAGGCAACAGAAAGAGAAAAATTCAAAAAGTTGCAAGACTCTTTAAAATTAACAATAGATACTTTAGCGGAAAAAGAGCGTCAGTTGAAGAATTTGGAAGCAAAAATTCCGAGTAGTCAACAAAATTTGACACAAGCGCAAAACGCTTTGGATAAAATAAAGCACAAAGAGATTGAAGAGACTACAAAATTGAAACGTATGAGGATTTCTTTTGAAGAACAAAAATCCGCGATGCAAGCAAGTAAATCAAGAAATAGGATCATAGACAGTTTAATGCGGGAAAAAAGGGAAGGAAGACTTACTGGTGTATTTGGCAGATTGGTAAGCAAATAGAAAAAAGTGTCTGATGCTAAAACTTTTATTTATTTAGTTACGTTACCCATTAGCAAGGTTTAATAAATGTTTGTAATATTTAATTCTACTATTCTACGCATAGGGTGACCTTGGAGCCATAGATGGAAAATATGATATCGCGATATCAACAGCTTGTGGTCCTTTGGACAATATTGTAGTTGACACAGTATCGACAGCGCAAGCCTGCATATCATTTTTACGTAAAAATGACATAGGACGTGCAACGTTTATCGCTCTGGAAAAACAGCAACGTTTGCTAGAACGATCCAGACAAAAAATACAAACACCTGAAAATGTGCCGAGACTGTTTGATCTGATACATGTCGAAGATGAGAGGGTATTGCCGGCGTTCTATTATGGATTGCAAGATACACTAGTAGCAAATGATTTAGATCAAGCAACGCGTATTGCGTACGGTCACAGACGTTTTAGAGTCGTTACGCTGAAGGGTGAATTAATTGAATTGTCTGGTACAATGAGTGGTGGAGGAAGAACAGTGCTGAAGGGTAGAATGGGGCAAAAGGTTTTAAGGAACGAATTATCTGCAGTCGACATTGAGAAACTGCAAACAAATTTAGACAAAATACATACAGAATGCACTAATCTAAGGGCCGAACATCAGTCTTTAGAAAATCAGATTCATAGTTTGAGTGTGGATTTGAAAGATATGATTGTTGAGAAAGAAAAATTGTGTATCCAAGTTAAAACATTGCGAGAACAAGAACCATCTTTGCGACACCAGCTGAAAATTCAAGAACAAAAAGTTGCAGAATCAGTTGTAGACCAAAAAAAAGTGGGACAACTGAAGAAAGGGATGAACGCAGCTGAAAAATCATTGGAGAAAGTGAAAGGGAATTCAAAATCTGTTGAATCCGATGTACAGCGTATAAATAAAAAAATAGAGGAAATCTCAGGAAGTCGTGTAAAGGATCAGCAAAAGGTCATATCTAACTGCAACAATGCGATTGAAAAAGCTACAGCAGAGATTTGCAAGTTGCAGGTTGCAATGAAAACAGCTGAAAGGAATATGAAGAAAGTCGAACAACGCATAAGTAATCTTGAAAATGACGTACAAACTTGTGAGCAAAGACTTCGTGATATTCAAAAAGAAAAGGAAGGATTAGAGGTACAGGCGAAGCAGTACCTACAGGAAATCAATGAGCTTGACGAAGCTCTTCTGGAAAGAGACACAGCTATGTCATCTCTTAAAGAAGAATTAAAAGCTTTGCAAGCGCGGGAGGACAAAATGAAAGCCGTTAAAATTGATTTAGATCAACGAATGAAAGAGTGTAAAAGCGGAATAAAAGTATTAAAACAACAAATTCCAGATTATACGCGAAAAATTGCCGAATTAAAGCTGCAAGCTATACCTGGAGAAGAATTAGCGGTACTAGAGGAATTAACCGATGAACAACTTAGCGAGATGGATGAGAGTACCCTTCTAAATAACTTGCAAAAAGCTAAGAAGAAATTACCGAACGATATTCCAAATATGCAGGTTATTGCAGACTATAGAGAGAAAGATGCATTGTACTTGCAACGTGCAGCGGATTTGGAGAAAATAACTGGGGACCGTAACAAAATGCGAGATATTTACGAAACCGCGAGACGTCGTAGAATACAAGAGTTTCTTGCTGGTTTCACTATAATTACAGATAAGCTAAAGGAAATGTATCAAATGATCACATTGGGAGGTGATGCAGAATTGGAGTTGGTCGATTCGTTGGATCCTTTTAGCGAAGGAATCGCTTTTAGTGTAAGACCGCCTAAGAAATCCTGGAAAAATATTTGCAATCTCAGCGGAGGTGAAAAGACTTTAAGCTCCTTGGCTCTCGTGTTTGCATTGCATCATTATAAACCGACTCCCCTCTATTTTATGGATGAAATCGATGCTGCTTTAGATTTTAAAAACGTCTCAATTGTTGGAAACTACATCAAGGAAAGAACAAAAAATGCACAATTCATAATAATATCGTTAAGATCGAACATGTTTGAGCTAGCAGATTATCTCGTCGGGATATATAAAACGTACAATTGCACACACAGTGTTAACATTGATTTAAGAAAGTATTACGAAAAGAATGATATTGCGCCTCCGACACAAATTACCTCGAAAAACATTTATTCTAGTCAAGTACAGAAATTCAGCATTCAAAGTCAGGCTAAGGAGAAAAGTACGACACAAGAGACAGATAACGTCAAAACTCCAGAAAAAAATCAAGAGAATGGAGATAATGCCCTCAAGTAAGTTAAAAGTAATTACTACGCAACCATATTTTTAACTGAGCTTTTGCTAGTATAGCTTAATGGGAGCAATTTTAGTGTCTTGCTTTTTTGCCGTGATAAAGAGATTTAGTTCTATACCGATGCGATTTTTTTAGTTCACTTACATTGGGATTGTGCCCAACACCGCAGAAGACACCTGCGCAAAAACGACTACATTCTACAAATGATGAAGACAGTACGGACAGTCAGTCTACCGGTAGGAATTCGATGAAGAAAAAGGAGAAGATGAAAAGACGAAGAATATAGTATATGACTAATGTATAGTAATTGCTTTATATTTGACATAAAACGTGTAAAATTAATCAAATATATAAACATATACTTCTTAAAGAATGTATATTATTTTTATGTAAATTTAACGTATGTAATGCTACTATTAAATTTTTACGAAATTTTAATGTATTTTCGTTCTGATGTGTAAAAAGCTCCGATCCCAAAGACTTTTACTTGGCTAAAAGTATTTTAAATCTCGGTCTTAACGATTAATTTTTTTGTCGACATCCATTTTCACACTATTCTTCTTTTTGCGAAGTCTGTTGTAGTGAAGGTTGTTAGTAGGAAACTAGCGAGATATACTTGTAGGAAAAAGGAGAGGAGGCCGTTTGACGGTGGGGCGCATGTGATATAGGTAATGTCGAGTTACGAGAGTAGAATTTGAACAGTCGGTGTTTGAAAGTGTCAGAAATAATGTCTACAAAGAGGGAGCAATTCGTAAATGATGATTTTGAAAGGGAAGTCACGAAAACCTCAGGTGTGAATAATTATCGATTATTTTAAGTTAAACAGTTTTTCTAAATAGTCAGTGACAAAATTTATTGAAAGTCATAAATTCTATCGTTGACTCGGAGATCTTTCCAAATCGATTTATGTGAATCTAATTTGATTAAAATTTTTTAAATATTAAAATGAAATGTCAGAAAATATTTGCGTAATGTACCAGTAGCTAAAAAAACAATATGTTAATAATGTTACGACAGTTTAATGACATTTCTAGTTTCCTTTGAAATCTCTGAAAGCTCTAAAAAAACTGTATAATATAAATAAGTTTTTGTTTAGTTTTTAATAAGTAGTGCGCGTTGGTCTACGGATATACAGAGTTATTTAAACGTCTGTTATCTAGTAATAAATAGTGTATGGATAGTGATGCAAATTTTTTTCTCACGAAAACTAAAAGTAAAGTTACGCATATTTCACTTATCGAAGTGTCCATAGAACTAAAAACAAATTGTAAGTTCAGTGAATTTTCGTTGAAAATTTCATTTAGTTAATTGAAATCGTATTGATTAGTGGCAGACTTCGAAACATTATTGTTATAACATATGGAACCGAATTACGTGTCGCAAATTTTAAGATAAATACTTTTGTTTAAGACGTAATATCCGTTATATTAGTATGTAAACTTAGTATTCTTAAACTTCGCAAATCTGTCCGGTTATGAAATCTTAGCGATAACTATAATTGTGAAACTCGAACGATATCAGTGTAATAGCCGGACGAATTATTTTTAAACAATTCACTTCTTTTCTGCTTGCGTAATTTATGACATAGAAGTTTATTGAAGATGAAACGTTTTCGAAACATTGTGAGTAGTGCAGGAACGCATAAAATACTTTTTAACTCTTTGATTCAAGCTTGCAGGTGCAAATTCAACGAAACGAGATCTATGGAATATAATTTATTTATCATTAATCTAATCTCGTCGATTAAATTTTGAATGTCTCTTGTCAACTGCGTTTATATAAGATTTTCTACACCATTGGATTAGTAGCTACGCATTACATATATTGCATTGATCTTATCAATGATATCATCAAACATACAAAATGATATCAATAGAGCAATTGATAAATCTTTAGAAGTATCTGTTGCCTTCAAAATATTTATTACATTAAATACGTATTTGGGTTGACTCAAAAGTTTCCTTACAATTTTTTGGCAAAGTTCTCCCCCCCTCCCCACCGTAAGTAACCATGTTATTAAATTTGGCTTTACATCGATTCACAATCGTAGGTCGTATCAATTGTTTAAAGGATTAATTAGCAAAATTAAAATTTAAAATAAGAGTATACATATTTGCGGCTGCTTTCCTTCTTCCAATAGGGCATCAATACTGCATATAGGCTTATAATAGTCTTCGTTCACCTGTTCAAAGTACCCTTACAATCTATGTAATACCATTATATGGTGCACACTTTTTTCTTTAACATGCTATTAACCAATCAGCAGTCAGCTTTTCATTTTCGGAGAATATCATATTCAGAAACAAATATTTGCTATAATGGAATCCAGATTAATCATTTCTTGTCAATCTTTGTTAATCCATTTTTGCTAATCAATCTTTGCTAATCAATATATGCTAATCAATCTCTGTTAGTTAATCTTTGTTAATCAATCTCTGTTAGTTAACCCGTGCTAGTCAATATTTGTTAGCTAATCTTTGCTAGATCATCCTCGCCAGTCCATCTCTGCTAGTCAGTCTTTGTTAGCCAATCTCTTCTAGTAAATCTTTAGTAATCAGTCGATTAATAATAGTCGTAAAGATTAAGTCAGTAGGCCAACTCCTCGGCACTAACAATGCACGGAATCCTTCAGCTCAACTATGTATTTATTCAACTGATGATATTGCAAGTATTCCTGCATTTAGTTTTCTCTAGTAATTATTCAAACAATCGTTACGATAATTACATGATTTTTCAACAGAGCGAGTCTGGACGTGTCGAATGCGATGTAACAAACGGAATTTGGCCTTGAAAAAGGCTGTTTTTCTTTGACAAGTCTCTACCGACTCAGCGGTGTAGAGTAAAGCTACGGCGATCGCGTCCCTCGCTTTTGAAACAACCAGTACAGTTTCGATTGTAAATATTTGGAAATGCACCGCCATCAAACTAAACTAGCTATAGCCTCATTAATTTCATGTACAGCGATACTATTCGATATCGTCGCTTTACGGAATCAGCGTTACAACTTGATGGATTTGTTAGAATCGTTCGGTACTAGTGTTTCATCTGAGGCATCTACAAGTAATACTTCAAGATCTTTTAATTTGGAGTGTTTAACTTATCAAAATTAAGTAGTATTTGTAATTTGTGCTAAGATAAAGACGTTTACGTTATCACTAATATATAATACCGTTTCAAATACTTTTTTCAATATTTTGTACACTCTTCGAAATTTCGCAAACGTTTTAGACAGACGAACATGATTTACACCTGAATTATGTTCACCGTGAAGGTGTTTAAATTATTAATGTCTATCTGTTCCAACGTTTGCGACCGTGTGTGACTGACAGAAATCCTTGTTCCTTGTTTTGGAGGATGAGAGTTCCAGTTCCTTGAAGATGTCATCTAGATGTCATCGCTATAATTTTTGTAATTTCGATTTTTATTCGATGGGTGCTCATCGGCAATCTTAAGGAGACGAGTGTAAAATTCTATATCATCGTGCTCTTGTTGTAACTCGCTAAACTTCTTCGCTAAACTAGCCAGAGGAAAAGCCATTGATATTTGTCTCATAGTTGTAAGCGAAACGGTGTTCTAAATAACAGCACTTTAAAATGGCACAGCTGAAAGCACACACGGTCTTGGCCTTTCGCGATGAAGTAAATCATCGTTTAAAATTGAACATCTGCTATCCGAAAGGGAACGAACGAAGCCGTAAATTTTCGAACAGCCTTCGCTTTTCCGGCGGGAAGACAAGAAAGTGTCGTGCTGTGTTCTTGAAAAATACACGTTTCGGTCTCGTGCTAATCTTAAGTCGAACTGATAATACACGTGTGATTATGCTGTATCGTTAGGAATATAAAGTAAATGTGATCCGCAGATACATAACATTTCGACTAAAATGTGGGAATCACGAGGGGAACGAACAATTCCGTTCGATGCAGGAATATACATGTATCGTCCGTCAAGGATAAGTAATATGAAACGTATTGAAAGCGTGCGACGAGGTGCGACGCTAACAGAGGATTCGTTAAACGGTTCTCGTGTGAGAACAGTAATAAGATATCAGAATGTCGTTTTTACTCGCGACTTGTTCTTACGGAACTTTCGCGGACGACGCAGGAAAGTTTTCGCGAGAATGACTTCTCGATAGTTTCAAATTAGAGGTCAGGATTTTGAACTTGTATTAAAAAGATAAAGATCCGTGTTCTTAAAATATATGTGTACATGGGACACGTGTATCGTGTATCAAGAGAAAACTTTTACATTTTTCAAAATGAGTCCAAACATCAGTTAAAGTTCGGAACTTTTGATAAACTCATACGTGTACACGTGTACACGTGTACTTAAATCCATGTGAAATAGGCGTCTCCATCTTAAATGCGCTATGTAGTTGGAAATGACAAGATAGCGAAGCAGTAAGTGTCACAAGAAGATAAAGGGGTGGCAATTGATAATTTCTTTTAAGGTTATCTTTTTAGTAATAATACTTGGAAGACAGGAAGAGAAGAATGACGCGTTGTTAAAGTGGTATTATATTTATACTCGGATGGAAATTTTACAATATGCGATGCTAAAGTGTAATCCGGATGGAAGTATATATGTCAGACGACTACTTGCGTCGCGCATCGTTTTATGTGTAAACCGACGGTGCAAGTTTAGAAACCGTAATCACTATCCCTTAATAGTTTCATGCATGAATAACACAAAGATATGTAGTATATATGTAGTATAGGTCACGAAAACGGAAACAAAATCGTGCGATTAAAGAGATTATTGTCTCCCGTCAAGGAACAACATAAGACTATAGTATATGTAACAATCTGCCAATGTAAATTATTATCGGTATCAGCTGAAGCGCGGCGTAGGAACGTTTCTGTACATTATGAAACAAAAGCATGTAATCGCTTATTGGTTTTCATTTCCAATGAAATAATGCCGCGCTGGAATTTTCTGCGGTGACAAAGATAGTATTTTTAAAAACAGCTATTTAAACATTGTATTTCTAGTTACACAAGTTATATAGAGCTACTCAAGATATACGTACCAAGTATTATGTTGATATGTATTAGTTTTGAAGAGTATTTTCAAACTTTTGTTCCATAGTGTTTGTGCAATCGAACGGCCAGATAGTCAGCAAGTTTTATCGATAGCGATAACTTGCAATCCTTGACTAATTGAACGACAAATTCGATTTGGAAAAACCGAATGAATTCGATTGATGATGGTGATTACAATATGAGCGTATCTTTGATGGACTGCGACGATCAAATTATACGATGGTATAAGAAAGTAATTTTTTAAGCTTCTGATTTATACCACGCTGTTACAATTTTACGATTCTTCGATAAATTCAAGAGAAATTGATCCTATAAATATAATAAAAGAACATATCTTATATCAAATAAAATTTTAGCGATAAACTGACTCACTTCACAGCAAAAAAATCATTGGTTGTTGTTGCTCTTCTCAAAACTTCTTCAACGGTATTTTTTTATCTATCTATTATCTATATCAAGATCGATGTTCTGCAATTTATTTATGTCATGAAAACATTGCGAAATAATCGTATATCAGTGTCAAGTAGCGGTGAATGCTGGTTTCCTTTTCTTCCAAAATGCATAATTTCCCTTCATTGATTAAATCTCTTTCAAGCAAAGACAAAAGATAGCATTTATAAAAAACAATCTTATATTTTTTTATCTGAAGGAATCCTATATTTGTATTAATTTGTCAAAATGATAAAAGTTCAGATAAGACATACGCTCGTATGGTACTTTGCCCGGTGCTGACAAGTTGATATTTAGAAAAAGTGGAGATGCCTCTGACGTAAATTGTGACGTATTTTAACCACAAACATTTCAGCAAATAAACCGGAAAATAGAAAATTAGGCGTGGGTGTTTTTATGGATACTGTATGTATCATCGTTTGACCAAATGAAATATCCATTAGCGGGGATTTCTTAAATATAGCGAAACTTGTTAACGATTATCGATCGTAAAAAGATAAACAATTTAGAGTGGCCATCGAGATCTCTTAATCTAAGCATTATTGAGTGCAATTGACGAGAGTTGTGTATTGAGAAGGAAACCGATTTGAATATATTGTCGTATCGAAAATTTATATTCATCACAAAACATATTAGGAAATTATTTTATATCGATTTTGAAGAGCATTGTGGAGAAATACTACCTGATACATATTTATAATATACAAGGTACATACTTTGGAGACAGATTCTGTAATAGAAATTATTTTGGCTAGTAATATCGATTCCTTAAAAATATTTATTGCACTTGACAGAATACTTCGTACGCTGACTATAATTTGTAGATTGTTATTAAATATACCTAATCAAAACAGTAAGTAATATTTGTTTGACATCGAAAGCATGAGGTCATTTTTTCAGCATAGATGAAACGCGATAATCGATTAGCTAAGGAGGAACTGTTCAGCCTTTAAACTATCAATCTGCGGATAATCAAGAAAATTGTCCTTATCTCGAATTCATAAAATCGGGAATTCCTTTCGACATGAGTCTGGATCCGTCTACGGAAAACCTAATCTGGATCTGATATTCTAGATACTGTTGATGCAAGCTCGTTCCTACGTTTCGGGTATTTAGATCGAGTTTCGATGGATACTACAACGCGTTCGAATTAATAAAGAAAACGTTAGACAATACAACATTTTAATTAGATCGCAATTAAAAGTAGCACTATGGGCAACAACTGGTCAAAATTAGCAATTAATTTAGAAAAAGGTTAAAGATACGACGAAAGTAATACTTTACGTTAGTTACAGACATATTTACATTTGTTGCATGCATTCTAGATTGTTGCGTACAAACTGACCGAGTGTTGTAAGTAAAAACACATGTAGGAAAAAGATGTTCGCGTATAGCTGAATAGTGTGCACGCTTTTATTCATCACTCTATAATCTCAGAAGTAAGATACTTTGGTCGTTAGCGTCATAAACCTGTCCGTTCCGAATATGTTCCAGCAGTAAAGAAAAATGCCTGTACGTTGTTCACCTTCGTGAACAGTTTTTGGGTCAAGTATAAGGTTTTCGTCACAATCAGAAACAGCTGGGACTTCAATGATTATTCAGAATACGCGTTCTCGTTGTCGTTCATTAACGTAGGAATGTTTGTTGCGTATCAAAGACATCATCTATTCTCTGAACTCTCTTTAATTTTTCCTCTTTCCGTGTTCTGAACCCTTGTGCGACACAACGTTGGTTCACAAAGTACTAAGAACGTATCGAATGAAAAATTGTATGTATTTCAGGTAAAATTGGACTGCGCCATTTACAGCTTCTTTTTTGGTTCTTGGGGAACGTGATTGGATACTGCCTACGAGTATCCATATCGCTGGCTATTGTGGCAATGGTGCCAGAATCAACGAACAATGATCCTACGGCTGAGGTACGTCGTGTTTTTCGAAGATTTATATATGTTAATGCTGTAAAATGGAGAATACCAAATTAGTAAATACGAAGAGCTATCGCAGTTCTTACTAATTATGCTCATCGCATCTGTAATTGCGGTAGATAAACTAGCTTAAGGACCGACGCGAGTGTACGCATAAACCTCATTATTGTCCTGATTAGGTCTATAAATGGAACTCGTCGCAACAATCTACCATCCTGAGCGCCTTCTTCTGGGGATATACAGTTATGCAAATACCAAGCGGCTACATAGCCAGGATTTGGAGTGCGCAGAAACTGTTGGCTTTGGGCATGCTACTTTGTGGCATATTGAACATTTTAACACCGACTGCTGCACTTTACGGCGACATGATCGGCGTCTGCATTTGCAGGGCGTTAATGGGTCTTTGCCAGAGTTGCCTTCTGCCTTGCACGCAAACCTTGCTTTCAAAGTGGGCGCCCCCGAATGAGAGAGCGCGATTCGGTGAGACATACTACAAGATGTTGAATAAGATAATTTTATTCAGATCTTGAATAATAAAGATCTTGAATTAATTTAGGTGACGTTTGATTAATTCCAGGTGCGTTTGCCTACGCCGGAGGACAATTCGGTACAGTGATATCCTTTCCGATTTCTGGAGAGTTGGCAGCATCCTATTTGGGTTGGAAGTCTATATTTTATGTTTTCGGAGCTTTAGCTATCGTTTGGAGTATCATATTCTTCATTTTTGGCTTTGACAGTCCGTCCGCGCATCCACGGTTATCGGAAAAGGAAAAGCAATATATAAAAAACAGTTTAAAAACTTCTGAAGATGAAGAGGGATCGACAAACACAGCGGTAAGAATCTTTGATATCGTGGAACATCGACTTCGTCATGGTATAATGATACCATATACCGTGTTTCATAAAAGCATTGTGCCATTTGCGAAGCATAGGTGGATTCTGGATGCATACGTATGTAGATCCCGTCGAGTCTACCTCAACAAATGTTTTTCCTTGTTCAAAGAATCCTTTTCTAATAACATCGTTATGAGCAGTTAATTACCGCAACGTCACGTGTATCGAGTAACAACCATGAGATTGAATGACACAGTTGCTTAACCATGTTGCGCACGTATTATGCAAATGAAGCATACGTAAAATTCGACGAACTGTATCTGGAAATGATATTTATGTATTTAGAGTAAATACTGATTTATTTGTTATCGTTTAGCTCCAATTGGTTTCTATAAGTTGAACAGGATTCTAATACGAACAACACTTTTCACCCTTAGCTTTTTGGAAAGATTTCATTCAAATCAAAATGGTCAGGTTTGGCTTTTTTATATATTTGTAGGTCTTGTTCCATGGTTTCGTTTAATTTTACCATGTGTAGAATCTGTTCCTGAAGGGGGTTCCACATGCTATGGGACATCCTGTATTTATAAGGCTGGTATTTGTAAACCTGATTATCGCATAAGAAACTGTCATAGATAAAGAATGTGCCTGTCACTGAAATTGTTTCAAAGGCTCGAATGCCACTTTTAAAATAGCAATGCAATCCGAGAGTTCGTTCTACAAACTACATTCGCATAATACCGCTAGTGTGTAACATGCATTAGAGATTAGATAATCGAAGCAGTCGATCTTAATAATTGTTGCCGGATGCAGACGGCAATTCGCTGTACTTGTTACGATGCTACTCGAGGGAACATTTTGTGCAAATGGAAGCATCTCGTTCAGAAGAATGTGTAAAATCATACTACGTTTACTCAAAACTTTGCTATTACGACCTCGATTCGATATTCGGAACTTTGATATTTCCTTAAATAACATCGTGTCCAAGATTTAAATGAAAAAGAAAACAGTAACTAATTCATAAAGCGTGTAACTAATTTATTTTTATAAATCTTCTATTTGTCTTCGACCCGTTGGAAAGTATTTCTTCCATTAATTAAATTTCTGTTCGACGTAAACCAAGCATTATGTAATGCACAATTTAATATTAGATACAAGCGCAACAAGAATTTTCCACATGAGTAGACTTACCTCTCGTATTTCTGGATTCCACTTGTATGATGCAAACAGAGAATGCTACATATACAAGAAACGTTAGAATACCATAACCGTAATATTTCTTGCGAACAATGCACTCGATATAATAGCATTGTCGCTATTATCAAGTTTTATCATACGAGTATGATAAAACGATGTTTTATATGAGATTGTTGGTCATATTTTTCGAAATTTCAAGCCTATCGATGTTTCTTTTTAAAATGGGATTACATATTTCTAGCATTGTATCATGATAGCTAAGATGAAAACGAATCCAATGACCTGTAATAGCATGACCAACTTTCGAAAAATCTTTCGACATCCTTTTCCCTTTCCTTTCGCCTTTCCCCCACCCTTTTCAGAATTTATCAGAAACAAAAACTAGAGCGTAATTCAGCCGTTTCTTATGATGCAATCGAATCGAATCGTTCTAATCGTTATCTGACCCACTGTGACATCCCCCGAACCTCTCCTGCCTCTGACAATGTGTTCACTGTTATCTATCGATGAATCAAGACCAATCGTTTATCGTTAATTACGTTTCTGTTAATCATTGCTTCGACTGTATTACGATTATTTTATTGTTAGGCGCTGAAGGTACCATGGAAAGCAATTTTTACGTCGGTGCCGATGTGGGTCCTCATAATTGTCCATTGTGGCCAGAACTGGGGTTTCTGGACACTCATGACCGAAATGCCGACTTACATGAACAAAGTTTTGAAGTACGATATATCAAAGGTAATTATATATACATCTACAGGTAATGATAATATTTCAGGGAATGTTTCCATTGTGTTATTTCTGAGATATTTCTATTTTCTAGAATGGTCAGATGTCGGCTCTACCCTATTTGATGATGTGGATTTTGAGTTTCCCAATCAGTTGGCTTGCCGATTACGCCCTTCAGAAGGGTGCTACAAAAGCAATAACTAGGAAAACGTGTAATACTATTGCACACTGGGGACCAGCGATAGCTCTGATTTGTCTCGCCGCGACGCCAATTGTAGATTCCGGTGTAGTCGTGGCTATACTCGCGATAGCTGTTGGATTAAATGCTGGGGCACTTTGTGGATTTCAAATAAACCACGTCGATCTAAGCCCTAATTTTGCTGGAACAATGATGTCTATTACCAACTGCATCGCGTCGGTAATTGCAATAATCGCACCCATCATCTGTGGAGTTATCATAGAAAATCACGAGGTACGTTTAGTCGTAATCATTTTCGGACAACGAGGTTTGCACCAATAACATGTTCTATATTTTTTCAGGAGAGCAAAGAGCACTGGTCGATAGTATTTTATCTTTCCGCTCTTATTTATTTTGTAGGGAACCTAGTTTTTATTATATTCGGTCAAGCTGAAGTTCAATCATGGAACAATCCCGCACATTCGGAGACTCAGAATCCAAATAAAAAAGAATCTATAGTAGCGTAAGTGCGCGATACGATTGTATCGCGTTTGTTCAAATCTGTGAGAAATGTTGTGTATTCAACGGGTCATTTCCTATTTCGTAAGTTTAGATCGTAAAATTCCATTGTACCCGTTTTAACGCCAGCATCTTGTAACACTACGTTTCCTTAAACGGTATTCATCCTTTTACTTTCCTATGACGAGTTCCTAAAAATTTGTCCAAACTGTTCAAACGAGCGGTTTCGTTTGCATTGGATAAGCAAAATGCAAAGAATATACATATCTTTTCCTTCCTTGAACACATAACGAGAATTAATTGTTCAATCTAGACCTTGTTCATATGGGACTGAGTATGCTCGGGCTTTACTGTGATGATCATTTAATTTTTATCGCGGAAATACTCTGGGAGCTTGATCCATGAGTTCCATCTATTGTGACAATGCGTTAGATTTTTGTTTTACGACAAATGTAGCATGGACTGTGTAGTACCTTACGATATGGTACAGAATGAAGTTTCGCAAAATCTGAAAATTTTCGGACCAATCGATTGAAAATTGTGAAAGTTTTCCTATTGCGACACTTTTGTATCGCGTATTATTATGTATTAAATCGCGGTGTATTAAATCGTGTATATATTTAAATGCTAAACTTCAGAAAAAGAATCGCATTCTTCGCGATTAAATGCTAATCGTACAAAGGCGATGATTTTCGTCGACGATGATTGCAGTCAAAGAAGACTCATAACTAGGATTAATACTCAAAGTTGTTCGGACGTTGTCGCATTTTTAAAGTGAAAATCTGACCGATTCATCGACGAAACTGGACAAAACAAGCATTACTTTGAAACTATCGACATTGCACAAGGTAAAATATTATATCAATTTTAAATTGATGCAATCAGAATTGTATAATAGTTTATGAAGTGTAAATTTAAGTTGAAACTGTAAAGTGTAAATAAATTTCTGGATGTTTATTATTAAAATGCTAATAATTATTGTAGTTAAAAACGAACAATGGCAGCACTAGAAATAACTTGGCTAAGTAAACAGCTTGAAAATATTCTCTCAATGAAAACTTCTCAGAGACAAGCTGAAACAGTTCTTGTTCCGAAATCCTTGTTAACGAAATTATTTTTCGTAATATTTATGCCTGAAAAGTTCTTCTGTCATTCAAAAAATCTTGCAAATTGTAACGTGTCTTGAGTCGATAATGGTACCGAGCTAATAGCTGCAAATAATGTACTCTGCATAGTATATCTAGTATAGGGCTGTAACAAATGTATTGTATGATTTTTAAATAAATATTTAGCACCCGTAGTAGAAGTGATATATACAAGATATTCGCTTCTTGCTGATATGCCGATTTTTCACGGACTATCGATAATGCTGATCGTGACACGAAATGGTAAGGGGCCTCTAAAATCTGTGTACTTATTAGCAAATATGGTAATTAATGTTTGGTCAACCTATAGATATTTAAGTCGGTGTCGTTCCTACTTTATCAACTGTTGGAATTGAAATGACAGACGACGCGATCATTTAAATCAAATTAAAAGATTACTATAAAATCTACTATAAAGAAGGGACCAAAGGCAGTCGACTAGAATACAACAAGATACAAGGAAATAGAATGTATTATTTTTCGTAGACATACATCAACTTAAAACGCAACAAAAACATCTAAAATTGGAGAAACTGACTTGTGCGTTTTTAAGAAATTAGTCGAACCAGTTTATTAGATAACGAGTAAGACAAATGTTTGAAACAATTACAATCGTTTGGGAAGATATTTAAAAGTAATTAACACTGTCTTTTTACTATTTTATTAGAGTCTAGGACGAAGAAAACAATGCGTTTTATAGGTACATATCTGTAATCTACGCGTATGCAGAAAATTTAATCGGAATCGATCAACGTTGTTTCCAGGTACAATCAATTGAAGATAGCAATAATCACAATTTTATTAATCTAATCTAATTCAATCAATATCATCACTGACATGCGTCTAATTCGCTATTATTATGGCGTATTTAGTCTAAGCGTGTACTGATTGAACAAGAATGATTCGCAAGAATATGATTTGTCATAGGTTGCTAGGCGGCACTGTACATGCACGTTTCATACCTACGTATTCATAAACTTTATGTTACATTATAGTGCACGAAAGTCCGTTTAAGACTCCATTACGGTATGTGGTACAGGTAAAATTGCGTAAGAAGTGACATCGTGGATGTCACAGAATAACAATAGGGTCCATTCGCAATACCATTACCTTATAGTGGTTATTTTCGTATTAATTTAATCTCGCTGTTTTGAAACATTATTTAAACATGTTGAAATATTTATGGTGTTGTAAGAAAAATATTTTGGAGGGTTTACAGAATGTATTCTTGCGTATGAATTATTCCAATGGTTTTTGTAGTTGAAGCAGGCAACATTTCAGAAGTTTGGAAGAAAATTAATAAAAGATGCAGCCTACGAGAATCTATGCGCGTACATATATGGCTATCTGAATGCAGGAAAAAGTTAAAATTTATTGAACGTTGCTATTAAGTGATTGATGAATTAAGCGATTAACGAGAATAATGCAGCGAGCGGATAGTTGAAGATACGTTCTACACATATTCAAGAATTATATAAACGTTTTATTTAGCTGAAGAAAATGATGCACCTGTACTACCTAAGTATAACTGTGTGAATGTAATTTTAACAAAAATAAAGTGGGGCACGGATTTCTGTGTTCCCACTGATTTTGTTAATGTTATCTATCTGAGAATAAAGTACAAGACAGTTGTTATAAAAATCATGATGTGCACAGTGACGAAAACACTTTAGATATAATAATAATAATAATAAATAATGCGGAAGTAACTTTATTTTAAACATTTTTTTATTAAGCAATACTGGTATTTCTAATATAATCATAGCGAATAATATTAGCGAATTCGACACAACACGATTATCTCAAATGGCGTGAAAATAGTAAATGTAAATCAAAGAAATTGTATTTATCAATGAAATTATATTTCGTAATTCTTTGGAGGCAATCCTAATTTCAGAGATATATTATCGACAAAATAAGAAAATTATACAATCCACTGATAATGGCATTTACGTTAGAATGTATACATACATATATGTATATTAGTGCAATGCAATGATTTTCGTGTAGAATCTTATCAACGTAAATATCAAATTCTGTGTCATGAGATTTTCTTTGTTGTGGAAGATTTATCGCATCAGAAATCATTCCAGATATAATATCGAATGTTTGACCATTGCAATTACAAAATAATTTTTTAATCTACGTAAGTGCTTAGCGGCTCGTGTCCTCGTCAGATACATTTTCAGTTTTAATTTTTTTCGACATTAACAATGCTTAACTATGCTTGCATTACTATCCTGAAATTGTGTCTTGATTTTATCGAGTGACTGACGATTACGTAACCATCGGCGGATTTGTAATTTACTGGTTAGCATGTGTTGTCTGTTACTCGGTATTCTTCGGCATTATCGTTCCCGCTTAAAACAAATTATATTATGCGTTTTTAATTACATAAGAAGAAAAAGTGATAACGCCGTGGCCGCGTCTGTGTTCGTCTACATTGTATACATATTATACGCGCGCAGAGCCTACAAGTTGGAAAAGAAGAGTGGGAGAATCCCTTTTCGGTGATGGACTATAAAACCAGGATCAACTGATTGATGGATCGTAGTGTCTTTTTCGCGTGTAAACTCGGAACTCGACCCTACCGAAGAAATCGTGCGGCGCCAATCAATTTCGTTATAAACATGACGCACAGCATGAAGAGGGTATCCGTTATATCCATCTCGGAGAAAATGAAGATACCGGCAACAAAACCTGAAGGTATTTCCATCAGTTAGTTTTCGAGTAATAATTTGATGTCCGACCGACACATTGTTTCAGTAAATTTAATTATCCAATCGGTATTGCGCGCGACCCACGATATTTCCCATTAACATTTCCTAGTAACATCGATCGATATTCGGCTGCATTATACTTCGAATTATTATTACCGTCCTAACTTTTACATTTTATTGGCAGTGCTAGTTTCAAATTGCCATCGTTTCCCTAAAAACCTCGTTATATTGATTTAATTTTACAGATCTATTGTACAGATCTAATCGTTCCGAAAGACGACGTACAAAATCAATCGGATCGTGATTTAGTGACACTAATTGGAGATAAGATGTTATTTGCAACGATGTCTGTAAATATTAGCCTCGCTTGTCCTCGTTTAAAATCGTGTTTCGTGACGCGCTGGGAATCTCCCACATGTCCAACCACTTTTTCGTCACTGTACACGCTTCGACGCTGTTCTGTGAACTGCTTAATTGATTTTATACAATTGGAAACTAATATGAAACTTGTTCCGTCGATGTATGCACCTACACGTATCCTCGACTCGGTAATCGTTTTTAGAAAATTTCGTTCGTCGAGCGAACGAATTTGAAACAAGTTCCACAGCCCTCTGTTGCATACTCTTCCCGAATCGTCACCTCCTATTAGTGACAAAAAGTAATATCTGTGATTAGACGAATGATTTCAGAAATCATTGCACCAGGAAATGATCTCGCGGTTTTCACGAATTTTCACTTCACACAGACTGCGCCTTGTTTGTAATTTCACGTTTTACAACAGCGTCGTAGGACGATAACAAGTACAGCGGCCACAACGGAAGGAAGATAAATGAAAATCGCCGATTGGGAGGAATCTGGACAGAGATTGCCATGAGAACGTTCCATCCGAGGCTTATTCATTATTCATAATGACGCTCGAACAGAAACTGAACGCTAATTAACTATGTTATGTGCGTTTGAACTTGGAGTTGTCGAATTACAAGGACTATTCGAAACACGGCGTACGCTTCCAAGCAACGTGCTACAAGATAATGAATTTATCTGCAACGCGTGTAGCATACGTACGTGACGAATCGCTTTGAATTCCAAAACGTGACGTCGATTCCTCAATGTCAGATTTCTCGCAATGTCCTAGAGACGCGAAATGAACGATTTGCTCGTCCGCATTCTCTGCATTGCTTGGCCATGGAATGCAACAAACACAGACTGCAGTCGTTTCTCTACCCGAGTGCATGTGCAACGATAACTCCCATGCAGCATTACTTTCTGTTTGTGTCGTTTTTAATACCGACTCGACGATACGGGTCAGCACTTCAGTCGCGATAAAATTGAACTTTCTTCTCCCGCTCGACGCTAGAACATGAAATTAAATTTAGATTCCACTGGTACACATACGGTACATAGGTCATATGCGCGTCCGATCGTTTAAGCGTATTAATGCTGGAAGAACTAATATCTGATTTCATTAGAAATCAGATGGTTCTTCGCGACAGAAACCATATTATTTTATTGAATCGATTTTTGGTTAGTTATCGTCTGTCTTCTTATAAAGGTCGCGCGGTGCAATAATGGCGTATGCAGTTGCTTACCGATCGGTTGTCGATTAATACATTAACCGGTAACAATCATTATGAGTTCACGCATTTGTATACATACAACAAGTTAATATGTAATTACTACAGGTAGACTGCGGATTACTCGAAGTAATTTTTGTTACATTGTTACATTGTTATAGAAAATACAAGAATATAAGAAGGCTTGTATCTGAGCATATGAGATTAGATTTTGTAGCTTCCTGATATCGTCACGATGCGCCGTGATAGTCTCGAATGAAAACAGAGGTTTTATATTTTATATTCGCTTCGCGTCTATCATTAGGAGTTTCGAAATCTACGGTTCGTTTTAAACGCGTGCAAGATAAATTTTGTACGCATCTTTTCTCCATTATCGTCATCTATTTTTATATTATCGTCGCCTTTTTTATATGTTTTTTACTTAATTCCATTTAGGTACTGATAGTATCAAGCATAAAATCTTTTTTTTAAAAACATTTTTCTGGTTACGCCAAGATGCATCGACTATTCGGTTTTCATTCTGATCAGAAAATTGCTTTCTTCTCTGTAACGCTTATGTACACAATGGATTAGAACCAAAGTTGATTAAAGAAGCTATCGCTCTGATAACTCCTACTGTAATTAGTTCTATTGGAACCTGATTGACTGATTACATTTTTCTTTGGGTCGAAAAGGAATACATTGTCGATTGCCTGGAAAAAGATTATTCAAACTGTATACGAATAGGGTTGACAAATTAATTTGATACGTTTAGCTGCTCTTCTTGTACTATTAAAATCTCCAAAATGCTACAATTTAAAAGTGAATTTGATAATAAATTTCACCATGTTCGCTACGACCCATCCGAATAAAACTCAAGTTTATGACAAGTCAAAGAAATTGGAATACAAATGAAAAATAATGTTATGTGTTATTGCGTGCACGCCAAATTTTGTGAGGAAATGTCGGGAATTGTGAGAGTTGTTAAAAATCACGTTTAAAATTGTATTATAGACATTAGTATTGTTGGTGTAAGATGTTTAATGCTCTGACCTCTGGATATATGTAACGCTCGGTCAATCGTTTTAAATAGATTATTTACAAGTTTTCCTCCTCAACTGTGTACATGCAACTTAATTCCATTTTTATCCAGCGTTTGTAGAATATTCTGAATGGTTTAGTTCATTGTGCTCGGTGTTATACATATATGTATCCCGTCAATAAATCCAGATACTTTTTGATTCGAACGATCGATTGATTTATCATACCATTAATAATTTGCAGCCTGGTTCGGATGCAGACACGTGCAAATTTCTTTGATGGCCTTCGGTTTTATGTGTTGTTACGCCATTCGAGTTACAACGTCCGTGACATTGGAGGCGATGACGAATGCTACCACTGCGAATCCCGACTTTGAAGTATGAATCTGTTTTTATTTTTATTGCTTATTCTTTTTGTTGTCCTATTAACGATCGACGTGTATCACGACGCATTCGACGGAGGAAAGAATATCGGAGATGGTTACGGACCAATGACTGTGCCTTTGGTTTGCTTTCGAGCACAATTAATTTTGTACTTATCGAATAAGACATATTACCTTCTTCGATGTTCAATGACCTTCTACTATAATATGATCATAATCTTTGTAACAACGGTAAAATAATTTTGGACACAATAAACGGGTTTGCAGCCCACTGCGCGTTAGAACGATAGTCTACTAATATCGTTTTCCCTTTTATCTTGTAGCAATTCGAATGGAGCAACTCAACGAAAGACATCATTTTGAGCTCCTTCTTCTGGGGTTACGTGTGCACGCAAGTTATTGGAAGTGTAATTGCCCACCGTTGGGGAGCTCAGAAGCTGTTCTCACTTGCACTGTTCATATGCGGTCTAGTAACCCTCCTCGTGCCAGCAGCGGCCAAGTACAGTGGTTGGGAAGCGGTATGTGTTACAAGAGTAATTGCAGGATTCTGTCAGGGTACTGTGCTCCCTAGTCTTCACACGCTACTTTCCAAATGGGTGCCCACGGAGGAGCGGGGTCGAATGTGTAAGTATGTACTTCGATCGATTACATGTCGTATGCAACAACGTACAACATCGATTTTAATCAGACGCGATTAAAATTTCTGACCTCGACAATTGAATTCCTCAAGAAATTATAGTTGAGAAGTAATTCAATTACATTACAATTCAACCAGCAGTTTGCTATGGTATACTATAGCGTTCGTTCACTGTACTATACCTGGATTATGTTTGTTTCAGCGACGTTTGTCTACGCTGGCGGTTGGATTGGGAACGTCATCTGTTTGCTAAGTTCGGGTCTACTGTCAGTTTCCTCTGCAGGCTGGCCTAGCTGTTTCTACGTTTGGGGTGGCATCACTATCGTGTCCGGTTCACTTTCCTTCTTCGTTTGTAAAGAATCGCCAGCCGAGCATCCATCCATACCACAGGACGAGAAAGAATACATTGAGACTAGTCTTGGAGTAACAGAAACTGAGGAGGTAGATACGTGAATTAATATAATATTTAGAATTAGAATAAGTTTATATAAATAAATAATATTCAGAATTAGAGTAACTTGCAACCTTTTATGGTGTAGAATTGGTAACAGTAATTCCAGACTGTGACGATAATAATAATAATAATAGATTGTATAACGTTTCAGAAATTACCCACTCCATGGCGAGCAATGTTGACTAGCCTTCCTATGTGGGCATTGTTGGTGACCCAGAGCGCTCATAATTGGGGCTTTTGGATGCTTCTAACGAAAATTCCGTCATACATGGCGTCCGTCTTAGGCTACGATATCAAACAGGTGACTTAAAATTTTCGTTATAGGCTCGGATAAGAAAGTTAAAAGACGCAACTTTTTTGTTCGTACCAACGAATTAACATTTAAAAAACAATTTTGTAAACATTGTCCAGTAAACTGGCCCCTCTAACATCTAAAAAAGAAAAAAAGAAAATAAAGAACATCAATATTAATGCGGCACACTGTATGTGTTGCCTACTCTTTATTCTCTTTCGAATAAGTTTCATCACTCACTGTATTAGCTGCATTCCCTTTAGAATGGCATGCTGACGGCGCTACCATATTTGACCGCATGGATCCTCAGTTTTCCGGTCAGCTATTACTCAGATCTTCTGATTAAAAAGAATATCGTTTCGGTTGGAACCTCGAGGAAGATTTGCAATTCGATCGGTCAATGGATCCCAGCGATAGCACTGATTGCTCTCGGATACGTTGACAAAGAGCACCCTGAAATAGCAGTGGGTCTTTTGGTAGTCGCTGTTGCTAGTAACGTTTTCGTTTATTGTGGGCACAACGTGAATCACATGGATCTCAGCCCGAACTTTGCCGGCACCCTAATGGGCATCACGAACACAGTCGCGAATGTTTGCAGTATTTTGGCGCCATTGGTTGCGAGCATAGTCGTCACGACACCGGTGAGCAATCTAGATTCAATTGACTGTCATTTTCAGGTTACCAATGGCCAGACTTTGTGGCCAAATTTCTGTTTGAAATGAATATAAGAAATAATTATTTGAAATAATTAGCAATTTAACTCAAGTATGACAAAAGAGACAATTGTCCATATTATATTGTACCAATTTATTACGGCAAGTGTTATTAAAAAATACTAACGACGATGCTCGTACTTGTGATTTTCAGTCAGATGTGTCGCAATGGAGGAACATATTCTTCTTGTCGGCCATAATCTACTTCCTTGCAAATCTTCTGTTCGTTCTGTTCGGTACGAGTAAAGTTCAGAAATGGAACGATCCCATAACGGAAAGCAAAGGTACTGCTTTGAGATCAGCAAAACAGGTATCGGTGGAAAATGGATACACAGAAAAGGTAAAAACGATCGAAAGTATGCAAATAGAATGATATTAATAATCATATTGTCATGACATTGACATTGACATTAACATAATTTTCATTTAACGAATTTATTCGTTTTCACATTTTCGGCATTTTCACCTAGTGTCAGACACGAAACCTTAATGGCTGTAATGCACGTAGAATCATAGAATAAATAGACTTTGAATGTAAAACTCTTCGAGACGAATCATATCAATTTATCTGTGACGCAAGTGTGATTATTGAGGGTGTTAAAATCATAGTGGTGTGTAAGCCATGATTCCGAAAATTCTGACTCAAGTGTTGGAACCACATCTATACGTGCCAAAATATGAAAGAGACAAGTGAAATAACTTGTAGTTTAACTATAAATTGACTGCAGTATACATTTAGTTATTAAACACAACACTTATTAGTAATCGTCACTGTGATCCTCTCGATTGTTCGCACAACTATTGTTTTTGTAAATTACGTATGCTCGCTATATCGATAGCAGCTAGGGTGTATTGTGAGATTGATAGCAAGCAAAGTTCAAGAGGAAATATAATACTACTTTAATACGGAGATTAGAACTTATCGTTCGTGTGTTTAGAAACAGCGTTAAGAATGAAATGTATGTGTCGATATTTTTTGCCTGTTTGTATATAAATGTTTGCGTGAATGCGTGTACATGATATTTATTGTAAATATATAATAATCTATTTATTATCGCAATCTTGTTAAAATATTATATTGACGGTATTACAATAAATTTTATCTTGCTATTAATTTATACGGTGGAGTTTACGATGTGTGTACAGCACTTTTAAAACCCTTCAAACCTCGAAAACTGTTGGAATATCTATTTCGGTTTTTGAAACGATTACGGAAAATTTTTGTTTCGGATAATGGTTCCAGAACCAATTCCTCCATCTACAATATCAGCCCTTTTTCCATGGATTGTGAAAATTTGTGTTTTCCTTGGTAGAGCTAATTTTTAGCTATCTGTTCCTGCCACCAATATATTCATTGGCATTGTGTACAGGCAAATAAACAAAGTACAGTGGGGATATTATCAAGATATTAACATTATGAATAATAATATTGACGAGTTTGAAGCAACAGTTCCACATTTACGGTTCAACAAACTTACATAAAGATCTGTCTTATCGACAAATTAAGCTGGTATTAACCCTTTGCGGACGAGAGGCGACTCTCAGTCGCCACGGCTTTTCGTGCAGCAGAACAAGTGGCGAGTGAGAGGCGCCAGTCAGTGTATGTTTATGTTCCCTTTATCTCCAATCGATTGGGTCGCACTATCGCTTCTTAAAGAAGTTACTGAACTGCTTAGATTCTTATATAGGATATGTAAAATGATACGTCGTAACAGAGATAAGAGAATGAAAAGTCTTTCAAACACTGTAGCCCTAACTACAGTTCCGAGTTCAGTTGAGATTTGGCTAGTGTGGCAGAAGCATCGAAAGAATTTGTTTCGTGATTTTGTGCGAACCCCTAAAAAAATGGATCTCACAAATGAACTCAGCTCCAGTGAAGACGAATTTTGTTTCGATACGGTGCACGATGAAATTCAACGTATTTATAACAAAATTATTGTGGCGGGAAGTGACGAAAGCGATAAGGATGATGATGATGTTCTTTTGGGGATTGTAAATATGCTGCATTAATTCTTACATTCTCTACAAAGAAGTCAAAAGGCAAAGGAACGAACGACCGCTTTCACATTTACAGTTTCGGAAAAATTTAGTACATAACATGAGAGGAGATTTTCGACAATCACGAGAGCGAGCTTCAAAGTCGACGTCCAACCCTGACGAAGTTCGCCTGAACGGCAAGCTTCACGTAGTTCTTACGGGAACAAAAAAAGACTGTAAAGTTTGCTCGACCCGTAACAAACCAGGTGGAAGACATGAGACGACGTATTATTATGATACGTGCCCAAATAAACCACGAATGCATCTTGGTGAATGCTTCACAACGTATCACACGAAACGACATTATAGATCGCAATTCTTGTGAAAATAATTTTCTGTATAGATAGTTATTCTTGTAGATGTAGCTTTAAAGAAGTAAATATTGATAAACAATCCAAATATAACGTTTTTAGAAAGTAATTGATATGTAAGATCATTTTATTGCATTGTGCAAGTCACTCAACGCATCTGCGAAAATGGCTTCGTCCTGCTACCTCATTCAGCCGAAAAAGTCGTCGTCCGCAAAGGGTTAAATAAAGGAAAGTATAATGTATAACATTTTTCGCATCGGAGCATTATTTATTTCACACATTGTTGTAGACATTTAGCAGAGCTTGTAAGTATCATTAAGGTCCATTTATAATCACGTATAAATTATGCACAATCGTGCAGTTAAACATACTAGTTAATTAAAATACATATAAAAATACATACGATATTTGTTTACATGTGTATACATATATGTATACATATATAGAATATATATATATATACCTTGAGTATGTAATAGAAGGTATATACATCTAAATTTTATATATAGAGAGAGTACATATGTATACATATATACGCACATATACGTATGTATGTATGTATGTATGTATGTATGTATACATGTATGTATATATATATATACACACACATACGCGTATATACATACAATACTTGTTCACATACTGTGGCCTGCATGTAACATTACTATTTCTAATCTTTTATTTCCAAGTACTGTAATACCACGTGTCTTGTGCATTTCATGCGTTATAAAGTTCATAAAATATTGATATACAAATTTAGAAAACCGTGTCCTGTTCGGAAGGACACTCTGCATTATTAAATTACCATGTCGTCGATTTCATTTAAACCTGTAAAAATTGTCAGTAAACGAGAAAAGTCCATACTCTTGTCATATTTAAAAACGTGTCACGTTGCTTGCGAGGGAACCTACTATTTTTTTTGGCACTATTTAAATATGTTCCGACACTTCGATAACATGCGAGAGAATTTCACAAGAATCTTTTCAGTAGAATCGCGAAACGAACATTGAAAGGATAAGAAGGAATGACGTGAACGTGACCGTGCCCGTGCCGCTGCTGAATTGGAACAGTTCTTCGTGCTCAACCAGCCAACTCTCTATTGTACTTCTATAGGTAATCACCCAATCGATGGCTCTGGTTATCTGTAACATCGCGCCCGCCAGGATGTCTGCTCTGATCCCACTGCTGGCGATGAATTTCTGCAGCTGCGAGAAAACCATTCGAAAAAAGATTACCAGCAGCACTTTGGAAATATTGCCGATTCAATATCGTCCACTAAACTTTGTAAAATATCCATAATATTTGATCGAACAGAAAACTTGCTTCGAACAACTCCGATAACAGTGTAACATTTTAAAAATGATAAAAGCGCGTCGGGTTATTCACCATACCTCTGTAACGTCGTCTTTTTCTACAACTGCACTGGCAAGACTCGCTATGCAGAACTCGACTCTCATCGTGGGATTATCCCTGAAATGATCGGAATAGTATCACGTCGAGGAATTAAATGCATGTAAAAGGCACGTCAACGTACGGTTAAATTCGCACTTACATTTTCATGATATTCTTGTACTCTTTCTTGATCTTCTTCAGAACGAATTTAACAACAGAGACGTTGTCAGTTTTCGAAATTTCGAAATTAGACACGACAGCTTCTACGGCATCATAGAGGTCCATATGCCGTTCCGGTTCCAAAGACATTGAGATCAGTTTCTCAAGAATTGTACGGTTGTGCGTGCAACCCATGACTCTGAGTAATTTTGTCCTTTCGAATACATCGTTCGTGGTGGTAGCCAGCCTGTTTAGAACAGTCTCCCATACCGACTCGTTAGCATATTTCAGTCCGGTGCAAAGAATATCGACCTTTAGATCTGCGTCAAGTCTGCGTCGAAAATATTATTGACATCGATATATGTACCACTGTTTTCTTCAATGAACAAATTAACGCGTTTGCGATAGGAGAACTGAAAACTTACATATACCGGCTGTCGCGATACCACTTGTCAAACTCCTTCTTGGAAGACTTCAAGCACTCTTCAACGTTGGAGTGGCATGCCCAATAGATCGCGCCCGCTTTCAGGAGTTTCGTGACGTGGGAGTCCCGTGGCGAGGCCTCATAATTTATATGTTTTGTTATACCTTGCAGTATGTACCTGAGATAATTCTGGAAGGATAAACGAAGTGTTATACGGGGATCAAGATTATTTATTTATTCACCCAACAACACAGTCCTAGGGATTGTCCGCACGCGATCGTACCTTGAAAATGTCATAATGTTTGGAGGTGGTGAGTTTCTCCTGCAAGAAAATCAAGTTCCTAAATGTAGTCGTCCACGGGATGTAGTCAGTGTCATTCTTCAGATACAGTGTCATGGACAATGCATTTTTATAACTCGTGAGGTTGTTGCGGGCCAACTTAAAAGCGTCATCTATCAGAGCAGCACGGTTCACGGGGGGTATTCGCTTGAAGTTATGAACCAGGTATTTCGATATATTAATCCAGTTCTCATCGTCATAATTGACGCGGTAGTAGCCTGCAATATAACGAGTCGCACAAATATTATTAAAATTGATGGCAATATACAAACAATTGAAAAATGTCCCGGCGTTACGAATGCAACAAACTACTCGTACCTATCTGATGCTTGTTCAGAAGTATCCAATCGGCTTCTATACTCCAAATCATGTGATCCTCCTCGGTTGGTTTCAACCATAAAGCCGGCGCAGTGTCAGAGAAAGTAAGAGCATCTTCCGTAACGTATGTTATGGGTATCCACCACTTCGTGTCTTTGTCAGATCCATAAAATAGAAATCGTTCTTGGCTCAATACGTAATTGTCGCTGATCTTTTTCACGGTCACCACTGGGTATCCAGGGTTTGTGATCCACGAATTCATAATTACTCGGAGGTTCGTACCTCCCCAGGCCATATTCTCTCCGGCAGCAGTTTGTAGATTATTGAGCAGATTATCGGGATCGGCGACACTGAATGCACTATTTTGAAATTGCATAAGAAATCGTTAACCGAAATATGCTCGTCGAATTCGTTGGCTTATCGGAATCCCCCTGCAATACTTACTTATTTCTCAGATACAAATTCAAGCCGCTCAGGAAGACCTTCTCTGTCAAAATGTTGGACATCATTCGAACAACGCATGCAGCTGGAAAGTATGTGTTTTATAGAGTAATTTTTATAATTTTTTCTGTCGTTGTACGATAAACCCAAAATTACGGCCTTTTGAAAATTATTTGTTGTTATAAATTAGCATCGATGTAAGAAGTCTTTTGCAATCTTTCGAAAAATATCATTTTCCCTCATCGGATCTATAATTAATTGATTAGATATGCTTCTGTTGTTATGCGTCCGCGTGTCGCTCGATCACCGCGCGTCGAAACAAAATTGTTAAAGATTCATCTCGTGATTAATTTGATCTGTCTCGAGTGTTAGAATAGGATCGATGTGTCGTAACCGGTGATCCCCGAGTTTTCAAGTAGCCTCGTTAAAAATGACACGAGTTAGACAACGCGAGGCGATAACTCGTATCATGCAGGTGTATTAATGTGACAAGACACAAGAATGTATCGTACGTTCTTACCTTTTTGATACGAAACGTAGTCGAATAACTTGTACCATCCGGTCGGGGTCATGGGTCGCGTGTCCTCGAATCCGTCCTCATTAAACGCGACCCCTTGCATCGCTTCCACAGGAAACAGTTCCATTAAACGCCACGATGGCTCTATCTGAAAGTAACAATATTTTCAACTGAGCGGCCATTAGGAAAGAATTGTCGGTGTCGTACCACTTAAAAAGAGAGGTTGCGGTCTAGATAGCATAATTTGTATAGAATCGTCCATACATTTTGAAATAAACGAAAATCCAGTGAGATCGTACAAGATCCTTTTGCTTCGTGGTCGGTTTTAAAATACATGAATTTCATTGTACTCACTTTGTCCGTGATGTAGTACTGGAAGTAAGTAGCGAATCCTTCGTTCAGCCAAATATATCTCCACCATGCTGGAGTGACCAGGTTCCCAAACCATTGGTGCGCGAATTCGTGGGTTATGCTTGTCATCATGTTTTGCTTGTCATAAGTCGTGGAAACGCCTTCCTTCCAGAGATAATGAAACTCCCTTTGACAAAGATAAGAAAGCGGATCGTTCAAAAACGATGATACGTATTTTCTTGAAAATATATTGTACCTCACGTTTGGGGATGACTAAATCTTGACTAGGTTGTGGACTTAGTTTTTCGAGAAATGTTTATCGAACGTTGTCAGAATGAAGAGCGAAAGACGGGGAATAAATTACCTGTAGGTGACGAGGCCCCAGTTCTCCATAGCAGTTGGTCTGAGGTCACTGATGGTGACTTGGTCCATTTTCGGCATGTATCTGGAATACGGAATTCCGGTGATCATATCTAATTGTTCCATCGCTTTCACGCTGAAGTCCAATGTGAATTTCGTGCTGTTCACGGCGTCTGCTTTTGTGTAAAGTTTGTAATTCTTGTACTTCTCATGAGTTATATAGGCGTAATCCGAGATTATATAGGCCACCAAATAAGTCGACATCTGAGGTGTAGTCTGGAAAGTGGTAATCTTCTTTCCGTCTAGATTTCTCGTCTTGAGTATAGGCATATTGGAGAGGACGGCCGTGTACTTTGGTAGATGTATGATCGTAATATCGAAAACCGCTTTGTACTCGGGCTCGTCGATGCACGGAAACGCGAGTCGCGCACCAGTTGGCTGGAAATGTGTCGTAGCGATCCATCTGTAACATTGCGAAAATTCTTCGCAATCCTGACTAGATAGTTTTCCTACTGGATGGCACGAGGTGCGTTATTATTTTGTTCGAAGACGAATGATTGAAAAGTAGCGATCAGATTGCTCAGACCTGTCACATTATTATCTAATTTTTAACGTTTCTATCAACTCCATCGTATTTTTACGTTGGTTCGATTCGAAACAAAGCATTTTTCACGTTCGTACACATAAAATGTAATCGGCTAACTGTTCACATCGTAATTGGTTACATCTATTAATATTCATCGTAGGATGATCGCGGTACAGGCAGGCGTTATATGTATACAAGATACTTACCTGGTTTCATTTCCAATTTTATAGCTGCTTCTATGAAATCCCCGTCTCCGATCGTTCAGCTCACCTTGGTACCATATAGTAATTTCATAAGTGAAATTCGGTTTGAGCTCTTTTGTAAAGTACATAGTCAATGTCTCCTGACCATGATCGGGACGGATATACTTTGCCTCGTTATCATTTATCACGACATCCTTTATGGTCAAATTCTTTTGATTCAATATCAGCAAAGGAATCACCTTGTCGACTTGGAAGGTAATAGTCACATTTCCCGAGAACCTAAACTGCTCTATATCCGCTTCCACCACGATCACGTATTTAGAAGGTCTCGCATGATTATTATCGAGTCTTCCCTCTCCGCTGGACCAGCTGACCGACGAGAGTAGAAACAACGACAACAGCTTTAAAGCTGTCATTTTGAATCGACTCGCTGTCAAAAATCTGTGAAACGGAGGATCCTTCTACGATGGTGCCCTGTCCGAATAAAACGTGCCTGTTAGATCTTCCAAGAAAAATCTGTGCGAATCCTCTGTTAAAAATCGCGATTGATATATAGTTTCATGATGAAAAATAGTTTCAAAGTATAGTAACAAAGAGTCGGAAGGAGAAAGGGAAACCGATATAATAGCTCATATTTAGGTAACAGATTTAAGTTGAACAAGCATGACCGAATTAGTGTGGAAGTATTCGACGTTCGTTTCAGCTAAGAAAAGATGAACGCTCAACGCTAAGAGATAAGGAACTAACTGCTAAGCAAAATTGCTATTATTCAAAAATGTTACTCAAAATATTTGAACAAAGAAGCATCGATGTACATTTGTTTTTATTAATTGCAAAATGTTGTGTTATATAAATCAATTATACGTAATATTCGATTTTCATTTACATAATGTTCTACTACCAATATTATTTCAGGAATATAATATTTGAATTTGTCGAGAATCGTCGAGAAATCTAGAACACAGGCGAGAACGTCACACGCGAACCGATAGTTCTTAATTAATTAAAAATAATTTTTAATTAAATTGGAACTAAGCTAACAGATTACCGATACCAGCAAACAGACCTTGTCGAAACGAAAGATGAAAGAGTATACTCTTCGCCGAACGTATCCGTTCGGAAACTCCTAATTAACACTGCTTCCTTCGGTAAAATATGTCGTCCTTATACCGTCCTCGCACATAATCAGTCCCCGAAAGTCAGCGCAGAGGATTCGCACGATAATATCTGGCGATAATTAATTCGGACACGTTTGAATGTCACGATCTCGATAACGTACCTCGCGAAACAACAAGTTTATACTTGAACCAGCGTCGTTCAAATTCATATACGTTTAATTTTTCCCCCTTAATATCGTTGCTGTTGACAGAGACTCTCACTGGAAGTACATACTTAACACTAAACGGGGTCAAACGGCCCCTTTCAAAATTTAATTTCTTTCGCTTATCTGACTTTCTGCAAACTATTATATATTATCTGATTATTCAATTTCCCCTTTTCCGTTTCTCTCTTAGCTTATTTTTTACCGATTCTTTGCATAATTTATGTACCACGAGTGGTCATTTGACCCCTTACAAAGGGGGAACGACCCGATCGAGTCCATATAAAGTAACGCATAAACGGAAGGGTCTCTTACCGAAGATTCACAAGCTACAATGCCACCAATGAGTTCTTTGCATAAAACGAAATAGAAACGTAAAAATCAGAGTCTACTGTAAAAATCCTACAAAAAGTCAGGTACGACAAGGAGTGAACAATTCGAATTACATTCGGCACGTTGGCCCTGTGTTTTACTGCAGCCCTGAACGAAAACGTGCAATCACTTGATTTTATTAGAAATCAGTTTCTTTCGAAATATCAACGTTTGTTTTATAAGAGGAAAATAACCGCTTACGGTAAGTACTAGACGGATAAAATTCCAATTCAAAATTCAAATAGACGGTTTACATTAAATAGATGTCAGTGTTGTGCTGTGTCATTGTCGCACCTTGATTCTTACCCGATACACAATATATGTTTCATAATATACATGCACGATGGCGTCGATCTACCATGTTATTTCGCGATGGATGATCAAATTTTCCTCTTTCTCATCGACAGCGGAATACTATTATATTATAGTACGCAGTGCAACAATCTTAGTTGATATAATTATGGAGATCGATCAAAATAAGGGAAACAATTCGATAAAAATTCGATAGCAGTATTTATATTATTTAAAGTCAGGAATAGAAATCATGTTTTTCATCGAAAATTTAGGAAATCACTAGTCTTAGGTGATTTTTTAGTAACGATTCCATGTATGAATAATGTTTGTTATGGAAATAAAAGTCAATACACGTTTATCATTGATTTTTATTTATTGATATCGTCTACGAGGAGAAGAGAATTTTATTAAATTTCAGTTTCACTGCGTCCCTACAAGGAATTGCTTTGCGTTATTCAGAGCATTCGATCGGGAAGGACAAACTCGTACACACCGCTGCACACCTGTACATAAACAATCACCCGTCGAATTCTAATAATAAAAGCCGCGCCTCTTTCTCGGAAACCAATAATGCTAATAATCTAACGGACAAACCTCCAACCATATACATTTATCACTTCAAATATTCTGTTTCTCAATTCGAGAAAGAATTGACTGCGTCCTACGAGGGAAACTACTCCCCTACATTTAATAAAAACAACGTAAGTAGCTGGTTTCCAGGCCAAGAACATTTCCTTTTACTTATCTCCCGAATTGCATCCCC
>CM052151.1:3681644-3734596 GCA_028455555.1 Augochlorella aurata | reverse complement strand
CACATTATCTCTGTCCTTGTCTTACACACGGCGGAGATAGGGAAAGTTAGTTGAGAAACTCGCCACCGTAGATGGCGCCACCGTTTGCTTTTTCTATCCTTGTCGCAGTATTGATCGCTCCTTGTCTTACACATTATGGCCATTAGAGATGCAGCAGTTTGTCCGAAAATTCATAATAAATAACTTTTCACTAATAATGAATGATCTTTTAGAGTTGATACCAATAGAATGGGACTTCCGCATTATTCCTGTATAACTTTGAATGAAATATGAGTTGGAAAGAGTTGGTTAGAATTAATTTCTGATTCAGTTGTTCTACAATGACACGTAACTATTACATACTGATTCTATCAATCATTAATCTGCCAGCTTTTATGACAAAATCTACGAGTACCTGTTTGTTGTTTGTTCAGAAGTATCCAATCGGCGTTCTCAGACGGAATTGAGCTTTCCTCGTTTGGTTTTAACCATAAAGCCGGCGGAGTGTTTGTTGAGAAATTAAGATTCTTTTCCGTGACGTATGTTATGGGTATCCACCACTTTGTCACCTCATCGGATCCGTAATACAGGTATCGTTCTTGACTCAATATATAATGGGTATTGTTCTTTTTCACGGTTACCACAGGATATCCAGGTTTTGTGAACCATGATTTCATAATTTCTTCTAATTTTACACCTCCCCAGGTCGTAGTGTTTCCAGCAGCAGCTTGAAGATTTTTGATCAATTCATCGGAATCGGCTACATTGAATTTACTGTAAACATTGTCCGTAGGTGTAACTATTATCGATAACAACGAAATACGTAGTAGCCGATGAAGTATACGAGCCTGAATGCACTATTTTGAAATTGCCTAAGAAATCGTTAACCGAAATATGCTCGTCGAATTCGTTGGCTTATCGGAATCCCCCTGCGATACTTACTTCTTTGTCAGATACGAATTCAAGCCTTTCAGGAAGACCTTCTCTGTCAAAATGTTGGACATCATTCGAATAACGCACGCAGCTGTAAAATATGAGTTGTGTAGAATAATTTTTATAATTTCTTCTGTTTTTACATGATAATCCCAAAGAAAATTATTAGATAATGTAACAGGGAACGACTCGTTTGTACGCGATTGAGATAGCTGGTGCAAAAATTACAAAGTCATCGACGGCAGATAGTATGTCAATATAAGAAGTCCTCTGTAATCTTTCGGAAAATATCATTCTCCCTGATCGGATCTATAACATCTATAGCCCCGGCGCGACAGACAAATTGATTAGATACGCTTCTGCTGTTATGCGTCCGCGTGTCGCTCGATCACCGCGCGTCAAGACAAAATTGTTAAAGATTCATCTCGTGATTAATTTGATCTGTCTCGAGTGTTAGAATAGGATCGATGTGTCGTAACCGGTGATCCCCGAGTTTTCAAGTAGCCTCGTTAAAAATGACACGAGTTAGACAACGCGAGGCGATAACTCGTATCGTACAGGCGTATTCATCGTGACAAGTTTACTATTATTTCTATGTTCTTACCTTTTTGATAAGCGATATTGTCGAACAAATTTTTAATTTCGCTGGGGCTGTCCACGGCTTCGTTCATGGGTCGCGTATCTACGATCCCGTCAAAAGGAAACGCGGTCCCTTGCATCGCTTCCACAACAAGAAATTCCATTAATTCCCATGTTGGCTCTACCTGAAAGCAAATATTTTCAACTGAGAATTGTTGCACAAATTTATTTTGCGGTATCGGTGCAACTGCATCGGCTTCTTATCTCCGTCCACTTAGACTGTCAAACACTGCGATCGTCGGAAATGTTCTGACGCCTCGATGATGTATTGCGATAGCATAATAAATCCAGTGAAATCGCACAAGATCCTTTTGCTTCGTGCTCGAAGGTTTTAAAATACATGAATTTCATTGTACTCACTTTGTCCGTGATGTAGTACTGGAAGTAAGTAGCGAATCCTTCGTTCAGCCAGAGGTATTCCCACCATTTTGGGCTGACTAGGTTTCCAAACCATTGGTGCGTAAATTCGTGGGCTATGGTTGTTACCATGCTTTCCTTGGCAACAGTCGGGGTAACGCCATCCTCGTACAGAAGATACTTCTCCCTTTGACAAAAATAAGAAAGCAGATCATTCAAAAATGATGATACGTATTTTCTAGAAAATATACCTCACGGTTGGAGACGACTAAATCTTGACTAGGTTGTGAGCTCAAGTGCACGCGTATTTGAACTTGTCAAACGGAATTAAAAACTTTCAGCTTGGCACTATTCGAAAAATGTTCATCGAACATTGCCAGAATAAAGAGCGAAAGGCGAGGAATGAATTACCTGTATGTAACAAGGCCCCAGTTCTCCATAGCACCTGGACTGAAGTCTTTGATGGTAATTTGGTCCATTTTTGGCATGTATCTCGAATACGGAATTCCGGTGACGATACCTAATTGTTCCATCGCTTTCACGCTAAAGTCCAACGCGTATTTCGTTTTGTTCACGGAGTCTGCTTTTGTGTACATTCTGTAATTCTTGTTCTTATCGTGTTCTAAGAAGTGGTAATCCGAGACCACAAACGCCACCAAATAAGTCGACATGGGGTTGGTAGATTCGAAAGTGGTAACAGTTTTGTTACCTACGACATTCGTCTCTTTTACAGGCATATTGGAGACCACGGCCGTGTAGTTTGATAAATGTTTGATCGAAATATCGAAAATCGCTTTGTATTCGGGCTCGTCCCAGCATGGAAATGCGAGTCGCGCACCCGTTGGCTCGAAGTGTGTCGTAGCGATCCATCTATAACATTTTGGAAGATCCTTCTAGTCCCGACTAGATCGTTTTCCTACCGGAATCGGTTGTATTTATTAATACGGCTACCAATACAAGATACTTACCTGATGTCATTTCCAATGAAATATCTGCTTCTGTAAAATCCCTGTTTCTGATCGTTCAGTATAGCATGGTAGTGTATCTTCAAGGTATAAGAGACACCCGGTTTGAGATCTTCTTTAAAGTAAATCGTCAACATCTCCATGTGGTGGTCGGCACGGTAATACTTGACCAGGTTGCCTACCATCACGACATCATGTATGTACAAATTCTTTTGATTCAATATCAATACAGCAGTAACCTCGTCGACTGTGAGGGTAATAGTCACACTTCCCTCGAATAAGCATTTCTGAAAATCCGGTTCCAGTTCGAGCACGTACTTGGAGGGTTTCGCAAGATTATTTTCAAGTCTGCGTTTTGCTTCTATGCCGGACCAGCTGACCGACGAGAGTAGAAGCAACGACAACAGCGTTAAAGCTGTCATCTTGAACCGCTTTGCTGTGAAAAACCTGTGCGATGGAAGATCCCTCTACTGCGATGCCCTGTCTCAACAAAACGCGTCTGTTAGATCTTTCGAGGAGATCGGTAAATCTGTGCGAATCCTCTGTTGAAAATCGCGATCAACGGATTCAAAACGGCGGCGATAGTTTCGCTAGGTCCGTCGCAACCGCGTGCCGCATAGTTTCAGAACGAGAAAGAGTTTCAAGCGGAAAATTCTATTAAAAAAGGGAGCAAAAGGAGATCCGAGACTCGAAGGCAGAAAGGGGCAGGTTCTGTTAGCTGATATTCGGGTAACGGATTTAGGGTAAAGAAACGAGCATCGATGAATTCATTTGTATTATTTGTGAAATCTTCGATAGAGCCGTTATGTATTTAAGAAAAAAGAAACTAACTTAAAACGATCAAGTTATGTTTCAGAAATATAAATGTTGCAACGTTTCTTTGAATTTCTCGAGAACTCTCGAGAACTCTGGCACACGGGTGTCGAATGTCTTCGCACATTGTGCCTATTATCCGAGAAGGTGTCACACGCGAACCGATAGTTCTATATCGATTAAAGATCACTTCCGTAGCTACCGAAGTAACCGTGTCGAGGAGTATACGAACGTAGGAAGTTTCTTGTCACTATATGATGATGTTCGCTGAACTAGACGAACGCGTTACTGATACTTGCGAACAGACCTTGACGAAACGGAAGACGGAAGAGTATCCTTTTTGCCGACCGTATCCGTTCGAGAACTCCTAATCAGCACTGTTTCCTTTGGAAAAATCCGTCGTCTTCGCGCCGTCCTCACACATAATCAGTCCCCGAAAGTCGGCGCAGAGGATTCGCACGATAATATCTGACGATAATTAATTCGAACGAGTTTGAATGTCACGATCTCGATAACGTACCTCGCGAAACAACAAGTTTATACCTGGACCAGCGGCGTTCAAATTCATGTACGTTTAATTGTTTCCACTTTATATAGTAGCTGTTGACAAAGACTCTCATTGGAAGTACATACTTAATCTTATCGATAGAACCTGTTTGCGACGATCCGTGTTATTAAGCGTATCGGTGGATAGCTGATAGTGAATGAACAATTACGCTTACAAAGTTCCCTTTATCGTTCAAATAGACCAATTACGTTAAAAAGATGCCAGAAAAGTCTAAGCCTGTCTCGTTCGGTGGTTTATCGATATCAGTGGAACAATGTTGTGCTGTGTCATTGTCGCACCTTGATTCTTAAGCGATACACGATAAGTTTCATAACATGCACACACGATGGTGTCTATTTACTATGCTATTTCGTGATGGATGTTCAAATATTATTCTTTCTCGTTGACGGTAGTACGAACAGAACGGTCAATTTTGTATTAACCGCACCGGAAACGATCGAACGTAGCGCGATGCTGTTGCTTAACATAATTATGGAGGTCGATCACGAAATTAAGCATGAACGGAAACAATTCGATAGAAATTCGGTGGCAGTATTTATATTATTTAAAATTGGGAGTAGGAATCATTTATTTAGGTAACTTTTCAGTAACAATTCAATGTTCCAGGAATAAAGGCAATAAAAGTCGATTCATGTTTAACACGGTTTTACTTATTGAAATCATTTACGAGGAGAACAGAATTATATTAAATTTCTGTTCGACTGTGTTCGTAAACAGAATTTATTTGATTTAGAAATTCGGCAATCTTGGGCGAATACTTTTGCGTCCATTCTACATTCGCCGAAGAGACGTCGATGGCTTGTTTCGCGGTCGCCAAGATTTCCTCGAGCTTCTCAAGATTTTCTTCGACAAACTCTCGCAACTGAAAAATAGAGATCAAGAATGGATTGTAATTAAATTGTCGATATCAAGAGTAATCGAGTGTCGGTGAAGTGTCAGGAACAAAGTTCCGTATTCATGGAGAAAGTTCTCCCCTCTTTTCTTTCTCTTAATATTCAAAGATTTGATATTTGCTTCACGGAAAGATTTATATCGATAAAATAAACTCTGAAATTCGTGTTTTATTATTATCAAATTGTCGAAGTTGTTTTTAGTAAGAAAAATTCCGGAAAACCGCCAACCACGTGCGGTAATTGGCTCCTCTACCTTAGGGACGCTTTACTTTATGCGATCGAAAATAGTAGGAATTAATACCTGTTCAATTTGCTCCTTCGTCGTAATCGAGTCCCCGATCGCCGCGATCACTTTGCCCAGAAAAATGTGATCTTCCCTAAAATAACCGGGAATCATTTTTATCGCGAGGTAGACGTGAGTTAACGATAATGAAGATACAGATGGTAGCGCGTACATACATGCCGTTAAGTTTCTGTAAATTCTGCCTCAAGTAGTGTAGTACGCGATCCGCGTTCTGCGCGTCCCCGTCCAGAACACCGTTGATTATAGCGATCCTGTATTGTTTGCGGACTCTCGATCCCTCCGATAGCGTCATCGCGAGATATCTATAAGCGTAAGAATGTTCAATCTTCGTATTGCCATGCGCGTATAGAAAACAATTATTTAGATTTCTCCACGATTGTATCTCCGTTGGGGTCAACGACCTCGAACCGTTTTGGCAAGGTGAACTATGTTCGCGCGTGTAGTCAAATTGTTAATAAAAAAAGGAATCATTGGGAAACTATAGGAAACTATACGAATCGCGCAACGAGTTGACGGGATTCGATCGTGAATAGAATTAACCTCGGATCGACCTCGCCTTAGATCGAATTCAAACTTGACTCGGACCTTATCTGAATCTGAGCCCAGACCTATCTCAACTGTTCGCGTCGTCACGAAATATTAACACGGACCTATTTAGGAACCGACCATGTGATTTCCGACTGAAAACAAAGGAGAACTTGCTTATCTATCAAGTGCGCCTTTCCGGTGCAACCAAGGGCTTGGAACAATAATTCTTGCTCGGTGTGCAGATCGGTTTGCAGCCATGTTGCCAACATTTTGTACCAGTCTTTATCAGTGCCGCTGCGTATGCCTTCGCAGTAGACGAGTCTTCTGACATCTTGCAGTATCCTGATTGATTTGATCGAAAAGAGAAAAACTAGAATCTGTTTTCTTAGAAAATAATGGAGTTAATAGTTCGCGTTATCTCTAATGAAATTACGCTTTTGAGGAAAATGAGCTTGCGCATGCAACAAAAGTTTGCTTCGTACAACTGCTGTATACATACGGTTCGTTGATTCTCCACTTGTCGAACAGGTTTTGCGACATCTTTAAACAATGCGGATTCCGCATCGAACAGGAAGCCGATAAAATTAGTTCGCGCTGTAATTTCGTCACCAGGTCATCGTTCGCGGATTCAACGAAACTCAATCGATCGTAGATCGGGTCCAATAAACGTTTCAAGTGACCCTGTAGTAAAATTGTATGAATTTATTAAACGTGTTGCTTACCGAACTGACCGCGCTTATTTATATTATACCTAACATAATCATTTTGTATTTATTATATTTTTAAAAGATTTAGTAAATTCATCGCATTCGCGCGAAGCGAAATGTTGCCGTTATAATTATTTGAACAGTGTCTTCGTGGAGAAAGCATTCCAAGCATAAAGCATTATCGGTAGATTCTTTCGACGTTACTACTTGATCTTTCTCTAGAAAATTAACAATTTCTCGAATAAGTTCGCAACGATATAAGCGTTGACGGTGCTCTCAATCATTAATAACGTACGTCCACTTGATGCTCAATTGTTAACGTGGTTATCAATTGCTCCTTCGAAACCAATATAGGCGATTGCTTTTAGAGTTCGTTGATTTCTTATCGGTGTCCTCGATGTTCCACATTCTTTATATTTATCTTATCTTGAAAACTTATTTCAAATTGCCTGGCTACTTATCTCGGACGATCCGCAAACGTTTAACTAGCGATACGTTTCACTCACTTGAAAAGCTCGATGCACCTCCGGCACGCTCCTCAACCTGTTGTTCAAGTACCTAAAGTTGTTAATAGCTGCAAGCCAAGGTTCGTAGTCGCGCTCTTGGATCAAGTAACCCGAGAGATTGAGCGGAATCGAGTAATCGATGTATCCGCCTCTGGCCAAATTGAAAGCGTCGTCTATCAGAGACGCTCTGTTCGCTTTATGTATCTTCCCAAAGTCCGCCGACCTCAAATAGTCAGCTAGCATTTGCCAATTATTTTCGTCATAGTTCACTCGATAATATCCGACCTGTTGAACGTTGAAGATGACCCAATCCTCGGATGCGAATGGTCCGATGGTCAAACTTTGATTTTTCGGTTCCAGCCAATTCTTCGCGGACGTGTGAGAAAACCCGACGAGCGATGATTTAGCGGCAAAATTCAAGGGTATCCACCACTCGTCCGTTTTACGATCAATGTCACACCGATCTACGTTTTGGCAGAATGTTTGCTGAGATATGGAAGCCGTCTTTTGCTTATAATCTCGGGTTACGGTTACTAGAGGGAAAGACGGTTGGTCCGTCCAAGAGTCCATTATTTGTTTAATCGACCTATCGGGTGGTAGGCGACCGGACATATTCGCGGCGGACTCCAGGTGTTCGTACAGGTCGTACGGGGTAGCTGCTCCGTATGATCTGAATTAGAGAAAATATTGTGGAATGGTATTCAAATTATGCGACTTGGAAAATTAATTTCATCAATTTTCAAATAACCATCGATTTGTTAGTTGTTATTTTATACACGTGTAATTGTAAACGCGTATTGCACTTACACGTCCTTCAAGTAGCTTCGTAAACCGTTCTGAAACGCCGAGTCTCCAATCGCATGAGCGAGCATACGTATCGCTGACGCCCCTGGTAGAAAGATACATTTGTTCGGTAAGATATTCAAGATGGCAAGGGCAATTTGCGCGACAAGGATACCTTTTTTATACGAAACGAAATCCAAGACAGCCTTAATGCTGCTCGGACTGCCCACGTTCCGACCGTTCAAGACTCTGCTGTGATTCGCAGAGTCCAAAACCAGCGCCGGTTGCAGCATATCGACTACGAATTTGTCCATCATGTCCCAACTCGGTTGCAAAGAGGATAGAGCGTAGTACTGGAAATAGGAAGCGAATCCTTCTTTCAGCCAAGCCACGTTCCAGAAGATCGGCGTGACCAAGTTCCCGAACCAGGTGTGAGTGTATTCGTGAGCCATCGTGGTGAGTCCATTGAACACGTATTTCGTCGGTGTAGCGGCCTTCTCGTGCAAGACAACGGACTCCCTGTACGTGATCATCCCCCAATTTTCCATCGCGTTGAAATTGAAGTCGGGCACCGCGATCTGATCCATCTTCGGTACTGGGTTCTCGATGCGAAAATAGTCCTTCAGAAACGAATATATCGAGACACCTTGATTCAACGCATCGGACCCACGTCGATCCATCGATTCTCGTGTCCACATTGTGAAGCTTGGGAACGCTGTCGATGTCTCCGGGACGAAATCATGGACTGCCCAACCAACAATGTACGTGGACATCCTCGGTGTTGGTTGAAACGTGGTCAGGTAATAGTTGGAGTCGTTCCTGTAGCTGTGCAGGAAAAAGGGGGATGCAGTGTTTCTAGTTCCTAGATGCCGGAATCTTGAGAATATTTATCGAAAATGCCGGGATAGTTCAACCAAACGTAGGCTAACAATGAAGGAAACTTACCCATATTTGACTATAGTTGCAACGCGAGCGTTGCTTGTTACCAATTGGTTTCCCGCGTGACCGATATGGAGGGTGAAAATTGCTTTCAAGTGAGGCTCGTCGAAACAGGGAAATGCACGACGCGCGTACACGGGTGAAAATTGGGTGATTCCCATCCATCTAGAAGTTGATTTTATAAATATCTAGTAGAGAACACAATTACGAGAAAGTTTTACCGAGGGGGATACCACCCTTATTTCATTAAAGTTTCAAATGTGCGAGGAATGTTGCGTCTTCCTCTTTGAATTGATTTTATTTCAAACTTCTTCGTTCCAGTGAAACATTTACTTGAAAAAGACATCCGTCGAAAGCGACAAATGTAGCGTTGGACAAATACGTGTTGAAAACAGAATGGAACGATCAAGAAACTTGTACTTTTCCGTCACCGAGGCATTTTTTCATCGGATAAGAAGATGCTAGAGATTCCTAGTTAAAGTTTGTTTTACAGTACTAATTTATTTACTTTGTTTCCCCGTTCTTGATGTAGGAGCTTCTATAAAAGCCGAACACGTCGTCACGCGTTTCACCTTCGAAGTGGAGTTCCAAGGCGTAGACACCAGGTGTCAATTGCATCGGTAATTTCAGCACGTGAAATTGCCTCTTTTTCTCGGAGAGCTGCTCGACAATTGGAATAGCAACTACTTTATTTTCTCCGTCAGCGGTCTGCTGGAAGAGCTTCGACTTTTCCTCCTGTATAGTTAAACCATCGTTATGGACCGCGATGGTACTGGTCGGTCGAATTATTTTTAACATTATCGTCACGTGGCCGTGATAAACGAAATCATTAAAGCCCAGTCGAGTAAATATCCAAAGGTCGTAGGAAATTGGTACGATTTGCTCGGGTAGCCTGTACGAACGATAATCGTCGACATCTTCAGGTTCACCAGGGATCGTTGAACCCTCGAGGTGTTTACCGCTCGTTATAATCAAAAGTAACGCGACGAAACATTGCAAACACGCCATAGCAGCACAATCTAGGTGGAAATCACAATCACTATTCCAGGAAGTCACTGTCACGCGTCGGCCTCTCGCAGCCCTTGGCATAAATCACAAAAGTGTCAGAGCGATACTAATTATTTGTATCGTTTCAAGCTCCTTTATCTCCGGTAGCCAATGTTTAAGATAAGTAATCCCCACTTATGCTATTCGATCACGACCAAGTAAATAACGAAAAAACTATTCGCCTAAATTTTTATAATATTACGAACTGATAGTATCACACGCACACTTTTCGGATAATCGAGTAGCACGGTTTTCACATGGAGGGGCATCGTTTAATTAATGTCACTTTGTAAACATTAAAGTTAACGTTGAACCAGAAATGTAATATCTTTCGGTACACTTCGTCTAGGCACATTTTAACTAAGGTCCAGCTGGATGTTGCCGTATGGGCTATGGCGATACCCCCACCCAGAATTCTAGACAATTCCCGTTATATTGCGAATTAATAATATGTATGGAAGCCTGATTTTTGTTCACTTTAAAGGGTAGAGTGAACTCTCTTATAATACGGTACTTTCGTTATGCGATTTCAAGGTAACTCTGATTTCTACCAATTTTGAATTTTTTATGACGCGAAATTAATTCATGTCAATTATAAAGGGATCGATTTCGCTCATTCCGAGGCCTGATTGTATGAGATTTCGGATTTTTGAGACTAAATTTATTTAAAAGAATGAAAACATCACAAATACGACTCAGGAATTTTATATTTCAGATAGCAGAATCACAATAAAAATGTTGTGCAATCTCACAGATCCGGAGTCCAATCGAATAGATTAAAATCATCAATACCATAATTTATCTTCGATTTATTTGTTCGTTTCAGATACGGTTATCGTTACAGTAATTAATATCGATAGCATTCTTTTTCGGAATTTGAGTGGACACTTTATTACAATTATCGGTGAGCTCCTCGGATCAAGACGTAGATTAATCCATTACGCCTTTAATCGAGTTTGGAATCTGCCAGAATTAGTAGGTATAAATTTTACTCGGTTTATTTAAAAGACACCGTTATGCATACACGAGTCTAATACGTGTTGCATATGCCGTGTATTTCGGTTTGAATTAATAAAAATCATTCTTCTACAATAATTCCAGAAAGAACGCGTTTCCAGTGTCCCATCTATTACATTATGCCAAAACATATTACAGGAAAATGAACGCTGCGTAGCGAAAGTAGAAGCTTCGCGCTTTAAAATTCGTCCAGGCTCGACAATTTAAACATTGACTATATGCTAAAAATCGAAAATATGATGTACGAATGTTTTTTATACCGACTGTGAGTACAATCCTTCTAGTAATAATTGGATGTTGGTCGTGATAACGAATGATCGATTGACGGAGACATTGAACGAATCATAAAAACGATGCTATCACGGTAATAAGAAGATAATGGTGTTAGAAGTCTGAAAGAAAAGTGCTCGTTCATTTATCGCCTACAGACGAAAAAAAAAGAAAATACAAGAATGCTTCAGTTCGTAAGAAACGGTAGCGTGATATTATAGTCCTTAAATTGAAGATTGTACACGTATATAAGTATATCTTGTTTAATTACTCGACTAGAATCGCCAATGGCTGAACCGGCAATTCTGGGGTGATTCCTCGTAAAAGATAACCAACAGTTGGAACGGTTTTGTGAAATATGTTTCTTTTTATTCTGCATAAAATACAAAACATTCTAGGCTTAAAGGCTAACCTTATCGTCCATAAATTTGTCGTATTAAATTTGCGCGTACGCCATCGGTATACGAAAATACGACCAGCCGATCGCAGCATAACTTAAAATAATTTAATTAAGGCAACTCTGTTATTATTCTAGGCATTAGTCTTCATCGAATATATTACTATTCACCACCCAAATATAATCGTAAAGCTTAGGTTTTATACTACGTCGACAGTACGTGATTCCAATTGGTGGACTCCGTTCGAAGAAACTCGAGACTAATGGACGTTAACACTACCCCGACTAGAGAAGCAAGCCATTCAATTTTAAGCAGAATGTAGTTTGTAATTAGACCGTGTGCTACATATACGCTACGTATCCGCATGACTTTCGAACATAATTCGTGTTTACGGTTGCAACTGCGGACAGAGTTATTAGTGACTACCTAAACCGTGAATTTCGCGGAGGAACCTGTACTTATGAACCATCAACATTTTTCGAAAAATTGTCAAAATTCGTCGCGTATGTTGTTCGTCTAAAAAATCCCTTTTAAATGTTGATGCGTTCTCGTCCTTATTCCAAGTACCTTTGAATTAGTACTTATGTACCTTAAATTACATTTCGTTATCCCGACTTTTTGATCCTACATCATATTTTGCATGTACAGTTATGTAGGCAACACCATGCCTAGCCGGATAAATCGTAAAACGTATAGGTCTGTTGGAAATGCGAATTATTGCTTTCGGTTGCTTAAGCGTTCAATTCGAGTGTACAGCAGGCGTTCGAGCAGAAACAGGAATCCCTCTAAACCAGGCACGGGCAAAGATTGCCCTGTTGGGCACTGTTCCGGCTCTATCGAGAGCGACGAAGCCAGCCCCCAAGATCGTGGTTTGTCCATGCCTGGTTTGTATATTGAGACATGTTCAAAATGGAATGAAATTTGCTTGAAATTACTAACAATTGTGACTTTTTTCTGAACTTTAGCAAACAGCGATGCATATAAATTAGATCGATAACGTCGCGATATTCGGGCCTATATAAAATTCGATCGACGTAAGTTATGTGCACCGCTGTTGGCGGATTGCTATAGCTCCGTGGGAGCTGTGCCAGTTAATAATGTAAAGCTTTTATTTCGACAACAAGTGTTCTCACTCTGCAGTTTCATTCTATTTCGATAGGATACCCACCTGTGGGCGAACACCTTGCATAGTAACAAGTTATTTATGAATATTTTCAGTCTGAGTTTCATAGAATGCGTACCTTTAACTGATTTTCCATTACACACACACACACGCGCGCGCGCGCGCGCACGCACGCTCGCACACGCACACACACACACACGCACGCACGCACACGTAGTTGGACAGTATTGTTATTCATCATTCCACGCAACTGCTTAGCGTTATTCTCTATAAATTATTGCTTTCACATAGAAAATCTAATCTAATACTGCGTAATACTAATTGCCTCATAAACACGCACAACTTGAGAAATTGTGCTCGCTCTGAACCTCGACATTGATTTAGCTATAAAAATGAAAGTTTACAAAAACATCCGCAATCTATTTATGCTGATTACATATATAATATGTTTATACAATTTTTACATACAACAGATTACATATGGAAATGTAAAACACCGAATTTACGTATGGAAAGGGATGAACGAAACAGGAGCAAAACTATTTTTATTCTTTTGTTTGAGAACGCAAGAATTCCAAATTGCCTGTATGTATATATAAATATTGAAAAAAATTAAATGCTGACTGAAAGCAAAACAAGATACGCATATTTCTTCCAGATACATTTGCATTTGTCTTTGGCCCACATACATTTGTCAGAAAATGTTTTAGGTATTTTGAAAAATGTTTTTCAATATGAGATTCGTTGGAACGTTTCGTCTTTGTGTTTAAAAACAACGCGGATGTATCATATCCACATGTTAGATCGAATAATTAACAATAAATAAATGCTGTTACAAAAGATGGATAAGACGCAAGGAGAAACAATTTTCGCAACAAATCGAAATAAGAACGAAATTTGCGTTTTCGTTAATAATAGTCTTCTATTTAGAAAATACTTTATTGTAAAATCACGTAGCTCGTTATAATCAGATTGCGGATCCTCGTGTAAAATCACATTCTTCGGAAGCAATTACAATGGTTCCGAACTAGAGCAGAAATATCCTCCCCGTTAATGCATGAAATAAATGCACGAAATCCGCAATCCAGATATAATATTACTGACCACCATATATTACGCGTATATGGCATTGCTTATTGAACGAGACGGTAGATCGCTGCCAAGATCGATAATAAATAAGCACACAAACGATTCGCTTCTATATACGTGTAGAGTAGTCGACGCATATATGAGAACGGTGGTAAACTCGGACATTTTTTTCCTACGTGCTCGTGAACATTTACATTTTACTCTTTGATGTGAAAATAAATATACGCACTTCTATCACGAATGTTGCATGCGTAGTTGTTCTCGAAAGCGCAAAGTCCAAATAAGCGATTCGGTAGAGAACGGAACTATAAGGACATTCGATTCAAACGAATTCAACAGTTCGCGTTGTTACCGCATACGTAAAGCAGAGTAACCGGTATCAGTCGTTACTTTGTTCACGATCTGCGATTTCTTTAGAAACGAGCCACGCCGCGATCACAAAGCTGTTTCCAATGTGGGAGCACTGGGACTACGAGTGACATTTTGCGGCATGATGTTTTGCGGTGACTCCGATCTGGCCCGAAATATCTGTCTGACGTAAGTATTGGGACCGTGGTTGCCGGTCGACGGTGTGCCAGCTAAGAACTGTGCCCTGGCTAATTGGTTGCTGATCCTTCTCGACTCGAAGGCGTTTATCGCTTTCTGACACGACGGTGTCAGCTGTGTACTGTTGTACGAATACTGAATTGCTGGATTGATAGCACTGTGCTCGGAATACGCATCCGAGACACACTGGATCGGCGACACGTTTCGATCGGTACCAGGTTGCGAATGAACAGGTGGACGCTTGTCGCTAGCAACCGATATGCCATCGCGCGTAGCCGGTTCCTGTCTTTGACGGTAGGTCTCGATCTCCTTTGAGACCGTTGAGACCGTTGAGACCGTTGCATCGAAATGCCCTACTACACCGTCGTCCAGCGGTAGTATATCGTTCGAAACGTCGGCGACGTTGCTTCTCGGATTCGAGCTATTCAAATGGCTCAGGAGGTCGCTGCAGAGATCGATCTGCCTCCTCGCATTCAGTCTTGATATCGGGGAAGTATTTTCGGGGGACGGTTTCATGGCTTTCTCCTCAGCTGCTGTGTCCTCTATTATCGTGGATGACAGTACGTCCGTTCGCGGCGTCTGGAACCTCCACACCGACCGGGGACTCAGAACTTTGGCCAAGGGGGTTGGGTGCGGAATCGTCGGCGATGACTGCTGTTGCTGCGACTGCTGCTGGCGAGACAGTTTCAGCTGTTCTGCCGCTGACAGCCTCGTGGGACCACTCTTGACACTCTGCTGAAGCAACAAACGTTTGAAGTCCAGTCTGGATGTCCCTGGCGACGACGACTGAACGTTCTGAACAATCTAGAATCAGAAGCAACGATGGTATATTCACAGCTTTCTTCAGAACTCGGCTGACAGAGCGTAACCAGTATTAAATGTACGCGTACATACCACTGGTGATTTCTGTGTGTCGGAGCTCCAACCGTGCCTGTTCCCTGACGGTAGTTGTTTCGCTATCGACTTCGTCGATCCGTACGGGGTAGGGCTGTCGCCGTCGTCCTTGATGTTCAACCTCTTCTTCGACTTATGTATAGCGGCGAACAATTCTTCGTTCGACATCGTGCTCTTCGTCGGCGACAGGACCAGGTTGGTCGGTGTGCTTCTCCCAGAATTCGGGGTTGGCGAGGGGCAATTCGGGCCGCCGATTAGCGCCATGCGATCGGCGATCGTTGGCATAGTACGTCCGATCGGCGTGGACGTCGCGAAACTATTCTCGTGACTCTGTCTGGTTGGGGAAATTGGATTGTGTTGCAAAGCATCGGCGCTGGAAGTTTTCGTAACGGGATCACGAACAGGCGAGGACCCGAAGAATCGATACCCGAGCGCGGTCAGTCCTACCGGTGTGGCGAATCTAGAATAAAACGGAAAAAACGGCTGGAAGACGATTTCTGTCATCGCGTCATAGCTGACGGAAAATGGGGTTAGGTATGTCGACATTGGAGTGGCATTCTATAGAAAATTCGTTGCAGTTTTAAGGGAATCGAGGAGTCGAACGTATCTTATTTTTCTCCAGTGTTTTCAACGACAGTTGGAGGGTCGCGCGCGTTGGGTTGCTTTATATTGCATTTTATATGGCTCTGTGAGCAAAATCAATCTATTGGAATCATGTTGAAAATGTTATAAAAATTTAAAGCAGAAAATATATAAAATACCTGTTTCTGACGTCCACGATCGCCGGTTGCTGTCGGTTTGTCATCGGTCTGGTATTCGCATCGAAGCGTTCCAAATGTTTCCCGTGTAAATCCACTTGGGACTCGAACTGGCCATGCATCGCGTACATGTGCATAGCGCTCAAGGAACCATGACCGAGGCCCCTGGTGATATCCGGCGTGACGCTGCGCGGCGGTTCGACATCCCTCCGCGGTCTCCTAGACGGCAGGGTGTAAAACTGATGACTGGCGGCGTGCTTCCCCGACGCGCAATATTGTTGATTCCTCGCGTTGTGCATGCTGACGATTTGACGTTGCTTGCAGGCGCGCTGGTACTCCCAGTTCGCCACCTTGTTGTTGTTGTTATACGCATTCTGCTGGGGGTCGTAGACCATCTGCTCCTTGTATTCTTGCGGCCCATGGTTCTGCTGCGTCTCGCACTGCGTCAGTTGACCCGGCGCGGTTTGCGCGCTCTTCAAGGCATCTTGGATCTTGTGCTCTTTCTTGCAGTCTTTTGGCTTCGGGGGCGAGGCGTACGCTGGCGGCTGAATTATCCCGTGAGGGGGCACCGAATCGATAGCCAGCAACGTGTTATCTGAAACGAAAAGATCAATGACTGGCCGTCACCCGCACTCCAGGTTGCGTGGGTCGGGATCTTCTCCTCGTTACCATCGATCGTCAAACTATCGGCCAAAAGGAAGTTTGCAGATATTCTATGTAGGTTATGTCAAGGTTATGCTACTTCGATAGGAAACTGTCGCTTATCCTATTTGTTAGACGCTTCGCTCCGGCTCGCGTTGTTAAAGGTTCACCGAGAGAGTTTCAAGATTACGGTAAACGAGAAGGAATTTGGTGAAAAAGGATTAGGATTGACGGAACAAGTCCTAAGGCTACACTCGCGAGAAACCAGCGAGAACGTTCTAAACGGGAACGGTTTGGGAACGAACTTTCCCGAGATAATCAAGCGGTGTAATTAAATGAAATTAAATGTTCGGGACACTTGGTATAGCTCCCCCGTAATTAACTGACTCAAAAGGGGGAGGGAGGGGGAGTCAACGGCTGGCTGGAGAAGAAAGACGCGAGTACGATCGCTATTGTATTGTAAGCGACAATGTTTCGAGGAATCTCTGCCATCTCTGCATTCGGAGCAGAGTATAAGAGGCCCACGCATCATACTCGATGAATTAATTTCGGGTCAGCTACGGTTTGTTAACGGCATTATTGTTAGTAAGATACAAGCAAAGCAAGCGACAAATATCGTGAATGCGAGCATGCGGTGAAAGCACAAAAGCCAAACTACCGATACGTCGGTGGAACCTGATATGGAATGTACCGCTATGATTGCCGAATCGATTAGAATTCGTCCCAAAAATGGGAGGAGCCAAGTTAGCTTAATTATCAAACGAATTGGAGGACGTTCCATATCGGACCCTCGAGTTTCTTTGACGAAGTGAAAAATAAAATGTACTCACCGAATAAGAACTATGGTACTATGACATATATGTGTGTGCTACTAGCGAGGGTTGCCACACGTGTACGAAGTGCATTTTTTCTCTAAAACTAGCATGTACGTGTACGTAGACCGATATGAACATAAATAAACGACGAGTAGCAAAACGAAAGACAGAGAAAGAAAGAGGGGGAGAGAACAAGAGGAAGAGAGAAAAAAGACAAGGGTCTAAAGAGGGTAAGATAGAAAGATAGAGAACGTACAGTGATTTGTACGTAGTATGTACAACGCGACAGCGGTTCTCAACCGGTGGAAAGATAAGTGGTATTTGCCGGATCAATACCAACCAGAGATTTTACCTACGCTTCAAGGTAACTCTACACACTAGCTTATTATTCCTTCTCTCGTGAACGTAGTTGATACAGTATCAGCACGAAGGAATGACTTTTTCAAAAAGTAAACACAAAAATATGAAAGTTGTCTCAAAAAGTTGTCTCGTCCAATTTGATTCTTTACAAAATCTCTGTCATTCGGATTTTCTTATAAATTTATTCAGGGATTAATAACTCAACGTTACGAACACGTATGTATATGCAAATCGTCTGCTATCTTTTATTGCAAGTGTCGGAATGACAATCCTTATCGATGATCTTATCGAGTCTTGTTGTTACAGTCCCGTTGAACAATCCTGATCCATCTTAATATTACTTTGATTATTTCTTTGTGCTTTGTACAGATATCATAGTTTGCATAATACGAGAAAGTAGCAGATGTTACACTCCTGCAACAACAAAAGTGTGCCGGCGTCGAGCTCCACCGTGACGAGAGGGTTAAACGTGAACAAATAGATAGTGCGTGCGAAACGAGTGAAACAAGTGAAAACAGAGAAACACAAATAACAAAACACATCCGTAATTTCTATCAAAGACTGTCATCTATTCGCATACATTCCTCCCGGATTTGAACGACACATTTTGCTGGTATATACAATCGAGAAATAAAATACGCTGGTCATTGGACAATTACAACACGAAATATACATATTTATAAACATACGGTGCATACGATTGAGAGACGAGTCTTATAAGTAACACGTGCGTATATTATATACATATGCATACGGTACACTTGGCCCCATAGATTCGCATAACCGATTGTAATTGTAAAAGATCGTGCAACTGATCATAAGAGGGAACATCTATTAATCGCAATTCTTAAGTTGCACTACCTAATTGCAATTGTATTGCTACTTTTCTTTTTCACGAGAGATAATGATAGAACAAAGACGAATAATCTACGTAAAATCTACAACATTCTTGGTGCAGCTTGCCTTAGTTGTACGCGTGCAGAGCAACATGTTTATTTACAGTCTAGAACAGCTTTTCCTTGTTGCTTTAAAATTGTAACGTAAATATTTCTCAAGCAACTAAGTGGTTTTTCTTTCTGTTATTCTTTAATTAATCCATTTCATATGGATTCATAACACCAGTTGTTGTTTAACCCTTTACCGGAAACTTGTAATCCAAGTTGACAACCACGCTTGGCATGCCATAATTCTGGTCTTCTCACGTCTTTGCACGAATCCATAGGGCCAAATATACAAGGTACTGCATGCTCCTCTACCCAGGTTGTAAGTAGTCCTCCCGATATTAGTTGCAAGCTGATTAATTCTTGCTGCAGTCGGATAGACACAAGGAAATGACGCGTCAGTGACATGTTATATACATAATACTCATTCATTGCACGACTATGTTAGCTCGTTACGTGAACTCGTAATCGGGACGGTCGTTTCCACGTTCCACGCTCCGAAAGTTAATTAACAGGCGAGCTGCAAGCGTCCGTGCGTAGAGCACGTGGGTAACAAAGTGGAATGGACTTTCGTATACATACATATATACAATGATACAGGCGTGATGCAACGGCGCACGATGCTCCGGATCGAAGAGCTTAGTGACCATCTTCCGAAAATACCATCTGCTCGTGCCGATAACTATTTTATTTTTACCGCTTTCTTCATTCGGTAAATGTTTGCTATATTGGCTTTGTTCTAAATCTATTTATCTTTCCCAGCGTTTAAAAAAAAAAACAAGAAAAACGGATGCTTGTCCAAATTATAATTACCAAAAATTTCATGTCCCAAATGTTCATGTTAGGAAGCGATAAAAAATGCCCAAGTTGTCGATACGCGAAAACAAACCAGGTAACAAGAGACTGTTGCACTCTTCGATTCGAATGAACGCGCGGCGATAGAAAACACCACGCAATGACGTGTTTCAAGTTAGTCCCACGAGGTGTTAGTAAACGCTACTTACAACGAGGGGCGAGCACGCATCGGACTAACATGCGGCACGTCAAGTCGGGGCCCACTCGCATTAAAAACGCATGCCAAAACGCAATAATCTGTCACTATAATGTAATCGGATTCTTGGCGAAGGCTGTCGGTGCAAGTATAGTTTTCGTGCGACAAGATCTAGTTGCGGCAGTGGAGCAGCTAGTAAGAGAAGGAACGTAAACGGAAAGGTGTCTTCTTGCCGTGCGAGGACTATACGAACATCGAACATTCATTCGACTTCGTTCGAATATGCAGTTTACGTTGATCGTTTAATCGAGGGAGCCCTACATTTTATTGCAATTATTCCTTGCGATTATTCGTAGTCGTTCCCGCGCAGTGCAACACGAATTAATTGCGATTAATGCCTCGATATCCATCTTGGAACTTATTGTTAACAAATAGCGTGTAGATAGCCCTTTCTAATAGAACACCTTCCTCAAGGAAATCGCATCTATTTACAGTGACTTGTTCTCCTTTTTCGAATGTCAAAAATATTTTGCATCTCTTTTCATCTTTAGAGACGATCTTTTAAAATAGAACGTATTATGCGATACGTTCGCTGTCTTCCATTGGCTTAGACGTAGTCAAGGTTATTTTGTTATTTGGTTATTATGAAAATATTTATATCAAGGTTATGTCAACCATTATGATTCACGTTTGCTTCGAGTTTTTGCGTGTGTTTAATTGAACCTCGATTATCAAAACTCCAAATTGATTATCAAGGTATTGGGCGATCACGCATTCCACCAAAAGTGTTGCAAGTGCTTTTTGTTTTCTTTATCCTGCTCTCATAATACAGTAGAGATTCTGTTACCGCAACTCGCAAGTATCGCTATAAAATAATACGAGATAATGAACACGTATTTTATTAGGAGAATTTAGGGATATTCTCTAATCTAATTTACAGCTTTTACAATGAACTTAAATAACTTTTATTTTGCAGAAAAAGCCGCAGCTTACCGATAACACTATATAGAAACGGTAAGTCGAGGAAGGTCGTGTCGAGAGTTTATCGAGCAAGAGAATTCGGAAGATTTCCAAGTTCGACAATAACGGATCAATAACATTGCATGGTAAAGTATTTTCCTGAAGCGTGTTTACCCTTCGATAAGATTCAACGAGGTGGCATTTAGGCGGTCCTGAATTTCATGGGACACCCTGTACGCATCCAAAATAATCGGTTATCAAACGATGCGAGTATAATACACGATTAGTGGTACGGAGGCTTAACAAGCTACAGTACGTGACCTATGTTATCTACCGTGACGTAACGTGAAACGTAATCAGCAAACCAGTCGATTACTGATTAGCGGAATAATTCAATTACGTTTGCAACTCACCGTTTGCTACTTTCGTTTCGATATTTCTGCGAAAATCATCAATTTTTTTTCTTTGATTCAATAAATAACGTGCAAATCGGTTAACGAATAAATTAATCTATTCGAACCTTCTCTCTGCGAGCAGGCTAGAATGAGAAAAATAGTGTTTGCATGTATGGGCAAAATACTGTCTCGTACACTTGTCGGTTAAAACGCGAAACGCTCGAGAAAATTTACCAGGACTTTATTACGAGCGAAAGAATTTGTTTACTTGTACACTATTTGATACACGAATGTTAATGAAACCGGTGTTTCTGGTGACTGAACAATATGAAGTTTAAAGGGGAAAAATGAAACGCGATTACTCCGTGAAAAAAAATCCTCGAAGAGAGAGCTAACAACGACACCAACGAACGCTTTGTAATAAAGTACGAAGGTGTCATGAAAATTGTTAAACGAGAGAAAACCTTTCCATTCGACTTCCACTCTAATCAATTTCTTCGATCTAAACATCTGCAGTCTATTAACTACATATTAACAAGACTGTAACAATTTGTTTTTCAGGCAGAATTACTAACAACGCGTATGCGATCTACGCTCGGGTGCAAACAATCTCACGTGTCGCGTTCTAGACGACTTTTGTCATCTGCCCGCGAGGATTCGCAAAGAAAATATCGCGACGACTTACGGTACTGTCTCGTTGCCAGAAAAAGAAGATGTCTCGCCAGCATGTTGGAACACAGCTCTGCACTCAACGAGTGGACTGTCAAACAGCAAGTAACACTCTCGCGAACGGATTCCTATCACGCGATGGCGACCGTGTGTCTACCGACAAGATTTCCTCTTCGCTGGAGGACCGATACCGGCTTATCATCGTTTCATACTATAAATGTGAATTTCCTTCTGATGACGACGACGCGACGCGCGAAGATTGAATGGCTCGTCGACAAGCGCACGCTCGCGGCTTTAAATCGAAATGGAAACCGGCGCACACTTGCACGGAGAGGATTGCTCGCGACCCGCCGCTTCCGACATTTCATACCATATTTCCTGTTGCAATTTGCCAACAAGTTACCAACAAGTTAAACGTTTCTATATCAAAAACCGCAGACTAATATTTAATATCTCGTTCAGATAAAAAAGAACTGTCGACGGAAACTGCTTTGAAATTGATGCTTGGAACATAAGAAGTAGATACGGTGAAAGAGAAATTAGTATGATTAACACCGGCTACTGAAAAAAAAACTTTTTTTTTTAAAAATCCTTCAAAACTAGAATGAAAAATTGTAAAATGTAGCAATTAGTAACGATACTGTCTTGCAAAAAGGTTAGGAAAAGTAACTCAGTTCCAAAGTTTGTTCCGCCTATCGGTAACGAAACGACGAGTACAAGAAAATGTTGATTCTTTTGGTTTCGAGCATGGCCAAAGAGACACGAAAAGAGAGAGAGAAAGAGAGAAAGAGAGAGAGAGAGAGAGAGAGAGAGAGAGAGAGAGAGAAACTTCAGGAATAGGTTTGAGCCGCAATCGTTGGCGCGTTTCGCTACGTTCGACAGTTCTTGTTCCCTCATATAGTAGACTCTAGAAGCGGTCTGTCAGCATTGAGCAATATATTCGTAAGTTACGTCAACCAATCACGTGTTCGAAATTAGCGTGTGCCGGGGAGAACCACTCGATGGATACCGATCAAGTATGACGCCTAGGAAACCGTTCGCGCCAACCGGTAGAGATGAACTGAGGGTGGTTGCATTTGCGTGGAAAGTATTTGAATCCTCGTGCGCCAGCGCGCAGAGAATTCCCCTGTGTAGTTTATCTGGAATTCGGCATTATCAGACGGAATGAACATCATGTCTGATGCAACTCCGTTAGTTATTGAGCCAGCGACTAATGATACCGACAAGGGCTAACAAAGTGTGGCTTCACTGGGGGCTTCCCGGAGTTTTCCAACTCCCTCTCTCTTTAGTCCGCGCTGCTGAACTTCGACACACCGTAAAAATACAATAGAATCTTTCTTATCCGAACCCCCGTTATCGCTCGACCATCCCGTTACGCGTACGTTTCATTATCCGCGAACACACGATGACTCATGGTCGGAATCGTCCGCCATGCAGGAAACGGGAGCTAAATAGATATACTTTTATTTATTTAATCAATTGAATAAGTTGGATCGATGGTAACTATATTCGTTGAATTTCTTTGCTGTATAAAAATGCATAAAATCCGTAGAGTATCAACAATATTCCAACGGTATGCTTGCATGATTTTCTCTCTTTCAAGTATGCCGATGCAAAGAAATAGTTTTAATAATATTCTCGTCACGAACAATGCTATTTTGAATATTCTTGAATTAAAACATTGAGTTCATGATAAACGGAATATTAACGTCTTGTTAATACGTTTTATAAGTAGCCCGACACTGTATCTTTGTTATATAACTAAGAAAATGTTATTTCCCTAAATAAGAGTTGCGAAACGAATGTCTTCACAAAATCGTTTCTAAATTTGTATGTATCGAGATATTATTAAGTGCGATTAAATGTGATGGAATCCATTTATCTGGACATACATACTGAAATTGAATGAATGGAAAGTCATAGATAGTGAGGAGAATTAGGTGAACTACTATAGCGTGATCGACCTCGTTATGCGAGTTCCACTGGACTCAAAAATTTTAAAAAACGATGGCCATATTTATATATTAATTATGAAAGAAATAGACTGCAGTACTTTTACAGTTGCAGATGTAGAAAAGCGAAGAAATATTTCGTTAATAATTTACTTGTGTAAATTATAATTAAAAAAAAAAAAATTATAACGATAGTGTCAGTGTTAACGCAATGGTCTGCGTGCGCTACCCTCTGCGTTACCTAGTTCTGTGTGGGAATCGAACTTAACAACGTGAAGCGATAAGCGTGAAACCCTTGTTCAGCGCAGCACGGAATATTTTAGAGTTCAATAATTTCATCGATAACTCCAACAAAGCAATGCCAACATGCCATATCTTTCGCAAGGTTATTAGATAACGCGGATTGTCACATTTTCACTACTATCGTTGTTTTGTATGCGTTATGGATTTCATTTTTCATCCCCTATACGGCAATTATCGAACCAGGTAAATAGTGTAAGAAGATTGAAAAATCCTTTACGTTCGAACAGTTCTTCGAGCACCACCCTCGTTAAAATATTAGAGTAGAAATGTATCCGGAGCTTTTCACTTCGCTTCTATGTTTCAGTGATTGTCAAAAATATGCCCATACGACATATATTTTATTTAAAAAGTCCCGAACCATGTAAAATAATGATAAACAATTGAACACGTAAAGGAAGAATTGCTAAAAATAGCACTATCAAGAATATTTAAATATTTTCAGTAATTCTATAAAAATAATTTGTGCTCGCTAAACAATATTCAACATCGATGAAACTAATAAAAATATTTAATAAATCTTTTTCTGTACCGTGAGAAAATTGGAAAGCTAGTTCGTTAAGGCAAAGAGTCTTTACCGACCATCGGCAATACTGAAATCTTAAGCTAGATTGCATCAATAAAATTGGAGGGTTCGTAAAAATACTAATCGGATGACTAGTTAAATGAAAAAAAAAATGCAAATAATCTTTCTGGATAGGAAAGAGATAGGCAGGAACTTTGAGATAATGATTTTCGGATCAAAGATTATTCAATTAGAAAACACGATACGTTTGATTTGTACCCTTATTTGCAATGGGGGTACTAATTACTATCAATACCTAACGTAACAGATAATTTCCGGGAAAATATTGGTCGGCCTTGTTGTCGTGACTGCCGAGGAAACCGTTTATCGTTTGCCCTCATTAATTCCAAGCAATAACGATTTCTCCGATCTGCCTACTTTTCTTTTACACAATTCTTTTACACAGGAACTTCTCGATGGAGCAGATATTTTTCATTGGGACTTAAATGGGCCCTCTGTGATCTTGTACGTTGCTTTATCGTTGCAACAACCTTATTCATTTTAAGACGCGACAGTAATTCGTAATACTTGAAAATAACTTTTAAAATTCCGATTATCAACTGTAAACTGAAATAAGTTTGTAAAAGTTTCTGTCAAAACATTAAATCATCGACGATATTAATTGGATTCCATGAACTGGTATCTTTTGTCCACGTTTCCGGGTACATTGACCGCTGTCTATAGTTTCATAGATGCTTGGCAGTGTTTCGAAAGTGTGATCTCTAGTCAAAAGGCAAAACTCGCGAAGCTCTAAACGCAAGTGTGAAATCGGCGCAACGATTGTACGTAAGCATCGCGTTAACGCTTATCTGCCTCGGATAGCGAATCATTTTTAACTCTGCAACTGTCGAGATCGTTTATACATAGACGTCAGTACAATCGTAATCGTGTTCATGCTTGACGGATTGCGCAAGGAACACAGCGAACAATTGCTGATTGCACTTCAGGGCAAGGACTCGAAAGGGGCGACGCATTAACAAAAGTTCAGAATTTTACGGTTTTCTCTGAAATCGCATCGAATTCTTATCAATAGATTATTGGAGGCACTTCCGATCGAATTGAGCTCGAGCATGAGATCATTGACTAATTTTAACTGTATGTAATTCAAATTGGCAGAAAACATCACGTGCAGTTACTAATCCTATCAAATATACTGTGTCGAATTGTGTTCAACTCTGAATGTAAACTGAATGCAAACGTGAATTCATATATGGTATCTTTTGCATTGATTTCTTATCTGTATATTTAGTTTACCTTTAATGGAAAAAATTATGTTCAGCGGGACCATATCCTAAAACCTAACAAGGTTTTAATCATCGCTAAAAATACTTGGCCTCGGTTAGATCTGGATGTATAAATGATTTTTAACAGAAGCTTCATTACCCATCGGCTGCGAAATACCTGCATTCAATTGTTTCGTACCGTTTTCATTAATATAAAATAGAATGCATGTCCGTTTATCGCTGTAAAGTTTTTTATCGGTTTGATCGTATCCGTCATCGACTATGCCCAACAGGTGTTTATTAGGTGAGAAGATGACGCATTAACGAGTTACCGTACGGTTGGAATCGATTACCAAATTTCCGTATCGTTTCCTGAGTATTTAAGTACTCTCGCTGGCTGGATATCCGTAGCTCTAGGTCGTGGGCTCTTTGGGGCCGTCGTTTTGGAGACCGAGATTGCTATGTCCGCGTTGAAACCAACGTTCCCGTCGTTCTGAGGTTCGGGACTGGACACGGTCTCGGGATAATTGATGCTCTCCTTCAATAACTCCTCCTGCAATTCCTCCGACGGCGTCCTAGAGATCTTGGACGACTTCTCTGCAGCGCTCGAGAACTTTCTTATGAACATGATCGGGCTGTTCGCCATTCGATAGCTCTCGCTGCGTTTCACCTTGTGCTCGATCCTGTCCTCGCGGAGACCGTCGGATCGTTTGGTAGCGTTGCTGTCGGAACACGTCTCGAGAACGCCCGGTGAATCTAAAACAATGTCTTTGTCGTTCGAGGTACAGTCACTGCCTGTGTCAGCGATAGATTTCTCTTGGTCCTTGGCATCGGCCAAGTCTTTGTCGTCGGACCGAACATCCAGCTTCGTGACTTTCCTGTAAAAGCTCGGCGTGTCGAGGTCCGACACCAACAGCTTCCTGCTCAACTTGGGCGTGTTGCCCGTCGGCCTCAGACTCTTTAGGCAGAGAGCCGATTTCTCGAAGTCGAGTCGCAGGTTCGTGGACCTGGACAACGACGTTCTCGGCGTGTCCATCTTGTTGGCGAATCGAGAACCATCCTGGACCGACGCTTCGTCGCCGTCGTCGTCGTCGATCACCGGAGGGTGATTCTCGTCGCAAACGGTCGCGCCGGTCGACCTGGCAATGTACGCTTTGTTAGAGGACAGCTTGGGTTTGTTAAAATCTAGGACTTTGTTACTCGGCGCCAGCGCTACGGTCCCGGTGGCGGTCTGACACGTGCCGTTGGCGGACAGCAACGGGCTGCCTTCGGTGGTCAGAACTGTGCCCGCGTCCTCGTTAGGATGAGCGTTGCCGAGGCGTGCGAATGGTGCTTCTAATCTACCGACACAGCCAGTGCAATCTCGTTCGTCAGCGCTCGTACCAGAAGCCTTCTTACCTTCGTCCTCCTGCATGTTCACGTAAGCGCCCCGAACTTGTCGATGGGCTGTCGTTGGACTCGTGGGTCCCACCACGGTCGTCGGTGTTCGAACGTAGTCCGGACTGCTCGCGCGTTCCGGGCTTCTCGCCGCTCTGATGATCAGCTTTCCCAGCTGCGGCGACGTGGGCGGCGTCAATTTCGTCGGTCCGTCAACCGCGTCGTTGGTCCTCGTTACTGCTCGGATGTTCGGGGTTGCACGGTGCAGCAACGGCGACGGGCTCGGGGACACTCCTTCTCTCACGAACGGACCTGAATATGGATTTATAGCATGTACTCGTAGCTCCTCTAGACATTGAAAACAGTATTTGTCATCTCTTTCGACAACTACTACTGATTATTAATATAATATAGTAAATACTATACTAAAACTCCAAAGTTTCGCCAACGTCGATCGATAGACGATCGATTACGCGTTTAGAAATTCGTAATGAATCGTAATTTAGCACGCGCGATCGGTATCGAATCAAGAGTACCTGGATTGAAGGTAGAATGCGCTCCTTTCCTTCTCTTCAAGCTATCGGAGGTGTAAACAACCTTGCCTTCGGAGTCTAACGTGACTCTTGCGCCCTGTCTCTTCCTCTCCAAGGAGGAGGTCGGCTTTTTTGGTAACTCGTTTAAACTAACGTACTCGGCGTCCTTCTTGAAGATGTCGGAATTGGCGTACAACACCGGTGACCAGGCGGGGGCCGTGCTCGAATTCGTCCCCGGCTCTTGTCGTTTGTCGTTATTATTCCTCACGTCGGCTATAGTGACATAGTCGCCGGAGTCTGCATTCCCTTGATCCTGTACCGAGTTCTTCGGCACGTGCTTCCTGCCTGGAAGCACGCCACGAAGCTTGCCCAAAACACCGCTCAGCGGACTTATCTTGACAGAGGCCTGTCCGATGGTGGGTCTGTCGTTCACCGGTGAAGGTAATACCTGTACGGTCGCGTACATATTCTTGTCCTGTCCGTTGATCACCTCCATCTTGGAGGTCCCAACGGTGGCGGACATGAGGACCGATCCTCCGGCTTGGATGTCTTGTTTCCTGTTCTCGGTGGACTTGCCGGTCTGTTCCGACTCTCGCGTGAGTTCGTCGTCGGAACCGGGTGGCGTGATAACGCACATGGACGGTATACGACTGGCGTTGATCGCTGTCTTCGAGCGAATTCTCTCGATCCTCTCACAGCCCTCCAGGTCACTGGACTCGGAGTATTCGAACTCGGAACAGGACCTGCCCGTGCACGCTGGACTCGAGGCGGACTCCACCGGCGACGACGAAGTGTTGTGTCCGCTATCCGGAGACTCGCCGCCATTTTGGTTCTGGCCGTGCACCTGTCGACGCGACAATGCCCGATTAAACGTTTGCGATAGACGCAAGATAACTAAAGCTAGTAAGAGGATAAGAAAGGGTTAGAAACACGACGAATCCTCACCATGGCAACAACCGTAAGGCTGGACTTTCTTTCCGGCGGTGGTGGCGCCAATAATGCTGTGCAGACTGTTCCCGCAGAGCTCGTCGTCGTCGAGGTTGACCCCCTTCCGAACAGTTCGTATTCGTTCTCCACAGTCGGCGAAGTGGGATCGGAACTGACGTCGCTGGTCTTTATCGATGAATTCTGCAGAACTGGCTCCTCTTCTCGCAGGGTTTTTAAGCCGGAATCCACGTGGAACGACGTATAGTACCCTTCCGTGTCGCAGGAGTACACGGACGAGGTCTCGCCATCATCGGAGAAAGGCACCACCGCGATATCCTGTATAATATCAGGTGTCAGCGTGCCTTCCGATGTGACCGAGGACGAGGCTGACGTATCGCGTCCTTTGAATCGTCGGACGTGGCTCAGGGAAGTGGAGGATGTTCCGATCGATGCTGTTGTCGTCGACCTGCATATTGATATTTGTCATCGTTAGAACGCGTTGCACAACGTTGGATAATTTTACCGAAAATCAGTCGGTGCTGAAAATCAGTCGGGATGACCGAGGTCGACTCTCAGAGGACCAAAGGACGGGGATCGAGCTTGATCAGGCTCGTAGAGAGAAAATCTCCGATCTCGAGGAACCGTACCTTGGCTGATGGGTGGTGGTGGTGGTCTCGCTGCCGATGCTGGCCCTACCGCTCTCGGATGAGGCACTCCAGTTGCCCGAGCTCGAATGGGGCGGGTCGTCCCGGTTGCTGCCCTTTCGTCTTTCTCTTCTTTGGACCGCGCTCTCTCGCAATTTCACGCCCGGCTGTTTCTCCGTGGTGGGCACCGAGACCGGTATGCTCGCGATACTCTTGCTGCTGGAGCTCGACGAGCTGGGCTTCCTCTCGTGCGACTTGTCCTTCCTGCGCCTGCTTGTTACCATTTCGTAAATATTTCTATCCTCCGTCGACCTCGATTGATTTCGATCCGTCTCTGACCTCGCTGCGATTGCTGCGGCCGTCCCCGGCTGCTCCAACTGCTGCTGGTTGTTCGATTTCGGGCTGATCAGCTTCAGCCGAGACATGCCCCACGCTTTCAAGGTGTTGAAATGGGACTTCTTCTCCGTCGGCGAATCCTTCTTCGACGAGCCCAATATGTCCGTGCTCGCCGATCGCTGCGTCCGCGACGCTATGTTCGATATCGTTCCGTCCGCGTCCTCGTCGATCGTTTCTCTGGAAATCGGAACAGACACGATCAGTCGAAGGTTCGTATAGTTACGATTGTCGAGGCTTTCGGGTGTGGGATACAATCACGCGTAGTATACAACTTACCCTCCAATTGCCTGTCGTATTTCCTTTTGGTCGGTACCAGCTATCGTATTTCGTCTCTTTCCCCTGGGCCTGCGAAGCCGCGATCGTCTTTTCACAACTGTTTCCTGGTTTTCTGGACCGGATAGCAAAGATCTTCTTCTCATCGACATTCTTTCAAATCCTTTTCCACTAACGTCGACTGCCACGATCTCCGCTGGGAATCTAAACAATAATAATACACGCATAACCTTTCGTTTCATTCCTTCTTTTTTTACACGGGCTGGCTAACTATTTGCTTCGTTTACGATGATGTAACAAATAGTTTATATCCAATTTCTATGGTAACAGTGGACAAATGCATCGAATACGCTTTAATTGTTAAAGTCAGGAATCGATTTTTAAATTAATATTTCGCTACGTCGGATATTTATTAGCTTTTCAAAAAGTGCTATCGTTGACGGAATGCCACTATATTACTTTAAACAATACTTTAAACCACCTGGAAAGTATATTCCGTGCAACTTGAGCATTTATTTTCTTTAAGAGTTAAGAGGATTAACAAATTGAAGCTAAAATGGCTCGGGTGCTCGACGTCGAAGGAAATACGAGCGTTTCGACGATTAAAGAAAAAGGACTGGGTGACGTCAGAAATATTATTTCGCAGTTAGCGGTTACGACGGCATAAATTTCGTTCTTACTTGAGAGCGACAGCTTGAACCTGTTCTTCCGGGCTGGGAAGTTTGTGATCGACGGCATCGTCGTCGGTCGTGTCTCCCAGGATCCTGGACATGCAATCCGGTGGTACAGTAACGTCCCCGAGCGCCTCCGTGGACGTCCATCTGCGTAGATCTTCGATAACGGCCGGCTGTAGCCAAGAATTATACACGTGAAACAAAATCGCTGTCCTGTACAAGCTATATAATACTTAAGCAACGGTCGAGGACTTCTACGCGTAATCTTAAACATCGAACACAACCATAGACACACCGTTGTCCAGTTAATCGGTTACAGTAGAGCCTGGGTTATTTGAATCAATTGGAACAGAACATAAACGTTCGAATAATAGAACAGTATCTACGTATCCTGTCAGATCGAATCCTTAGCGACCTCTTAAATAAATAATATTTCGTATGGATCGTTTCAGATCGAGCTGTTCGCTATATGCGTATTTGGATAATTGCGGATTCAGTTATTAGAGGTCCGGATTCTACTTTTCAAACGAATTTTCTATACTTTTAGCTTTTATTGGTTGTATATTGTTTATATGTTGTACAAACTTTAGTTTCTGATTCACGAATTGGACGTGTATTTTTCAAAGGATGCATGCGCAACCCCTTCTGCGGCGAAGCAACTAAACTATAGAGTAGGGAAGTTTGAATTGTGAAGAACCGACCCTGACAGATACCGAACAACTTCTTCCTCGTTCGGCTCAAACCGACAACGGTATTGTAGGAAGTACTGCCGCATTGCTTCTGTTTCATAGAAACTCGATGCTGCGGCGAAAAGCTACCGACGCGTTTTACGCACTGCGGCGCTGCGTGGGCACAGCCATTGTCAGATGTCACCTCGTGACCAAGCGGGTTTCACGCACGGAATATGCCACGGATTGTGTTACAGTCTGCTCCCTTTCTATGCGCTCGTTACGAATACGGTGAAAATGGATCGACTATATTTAACATTCGCGATCCGGTCTGCGACCGAAATTCGCGCGTTATCCGCGTCGTTGCCTGTTTAAAAGCGTATCAAGATTGCGTAATTCAATAAGGGATGACGAGTACACGCGCTGTCGTTCGCGAACGTCTCGATGCCTCGACGGCTGGAGTCACCCGCAGTTAAAAATGCAAGGAAATCGGCAACGACAAATAAAGCAAACGCGTTAATAAATTATTTATTAATCAAAGACTAATTGTTACGACTATTGACACGTGGCGCCACATTCGAACAGAGATTTATACGTACGATTCTGGATTCGATGTCGAGACTTTGATCGCGCCGCCTCTTGCCAAGGACAGGCGTGCACAGGAACATATCCACGGAACTGCCATCCCTTCTCAGACTATCGAGTCCTCTGACAGCGACGATAGCAGCGGCCTCGTACAGCTCTCTTAGTGCCTTCGGTCTTGTGTTCGACGTGAACAGCGACGACGATGGTTTGTTGTTGACATGGAAATGCTCGGTTCTTGCGGAGAACGTGCATATGTCCGATTCAGCTGTAACAGAATAACGTTCGTTCGCGTGAACAAATTTCTAGCGAAAGTTACAAGCAATTTTCAGAATATTATTATTCGCAGGAAAGTTTGCGCCTACAGCTTTATCGTTGCTAAGGAGTTTGATGATAAACTTCCAATTGCAGATTATAAAACCGACACACGGTTACGCCGAACACTTAATTCGTAGCCTCGAACTATAGCTATCAGTGGGTGTACACGGTATACTATAATCGCTAGCTAACGCGTCTAGCTGGTCTATCAATCATACTTCTCCCCGAACGCGCAACCTGTGCTACCAACCTTGAGTCATAGTCCGCTCTCTTCTAAGAAAGATCGATGAAACGATATGTTATTGCCCAAACATATTTTGCCAATATGTAGCAAATGAGCAGCGTGAACGTACAAAATAGCTTGTAACGAATCTGCTTCCAACTTGGGATCGGATTAATTATAAAATGCGAGATAAAAGGCACTCTTCGAGAAAAAAAACACTATTGACGGCTCTCTCCTGACAATTTAGCCCAAGTTAGGGTTCTGCGGGTGTAGGGGTCCAACGAACAATTTGCACCACGATCTTTTGGCACCCTTGGATTCGCCTACGGCGCGAGGGTGACGCGGAATATTCGTTTTGTGTTCGCAAAATGGAGAATAGTTCTGTTGTGTGCTGAAACAATGCCAATTGACTCTTCGCGTTATTGTGCGAACAATAAGCAGAGGAAAATGAAAAGGGATAACAAACAAGTAGAAGGGATAATGGCCGCCACCTACGGCGGCATGGCACCAAGGAACACGCGTCATTGTTTCGGGACAGCAATCGTTGGCTGCTTGCCCGAAAGGAAGACAGCAATTAAATGAATAATGAAACTGACGTGACCGATGTTCGGTAGACAAACAATAAGCGTGCACAATAACGCCAATTTCTCAGGAACACGGCGAATGTGCGAAAACCACCGACGAATGAGTCACGATTTTCACTTCTTGCACGTACAATCAATTTTATGAATTTGTTTTGAATAAACGTTATTTTATTCGAACATTTCATGGTTCATATTTTATATGAAATTATTTAGAATTTTACCCATCTCTGCACTTCTCCGATCGTTATTCTAATAGTCGAGTAATCGATAACGAACGGAGATCAGAGCAGAGCGGCATTTTGCAGATACACCGATGTACAAGGATACGTAAAATGATTGCTTTCGAATGGTTGGCAATTAAAAATTTCAGGACAATCGTAGCCTGGCCAGTGTACTGTGCGAAGGCCAGACGCTTGCCTCGAAGCTCTGACCTGGGGCCCCACGTAATATTTCTTGCGGAACGCACATACAAATCGTTGCGCGACATTAAACCTGTTTGCTCGTTGAAATCCATAAAGGAATTAATACCAACCTTGCCAGTTTTCGAGCGAGGAGGGTACATGCATTTTGTAATACGTAAATCTGACCTCGATAATCATCCACGAGCGTTAATTTCATGTTCTACGAGATTTTTCGATGTAGAAACTAATTTGGCGTCGTTATGTTATAAAATTGTTCTTATGTCTTCGCAGATTTTATATTTCAGCTACGCTTTTGCCACGCACGCGTATCAAATCTGTAGTCTCACCATGACACATGTTTGGAGAATTGCAAGACGTCCGATCGTTTTATAAAAGATATGTATTAGTCGCCTTGCTCAGTTAGCGGTTTGGGAAATGAAACGAGTTTTTAACGGGTTTTACCATGGTCACGTCTGGTTCATGCGGCCATGTACGCGAGCCGCGTTACGCGTGCAGAATTAAAGAAAGAAGGAGCACATTCTATTCAGTCTTCGTCTTCAATTAACCAAAGTCTAAACACAGTTAATAGTACAATGCACTTCCTGTTGGCCGACTGTTGAAGACGCTTACTGTGAACAACGCCGTCGCGACTTCGAGTGGATTTCTTTCTCTCCTTTTCCATTTAGTACCGTCCTCGGTTGACAATTGCCATTGTAAAATTTTAGTATGGATCTCTCTAAGGATTATCTTAAGCAATACGCGCAAACAGCCGTGACCATTTTTGCGTCAGTTTTACAATATTTGAAGAAACCGACGGTTCTCTGACAGAGGATAATTTTCAAAAGATTAGTTCCTCCGTGAACGCAAAAAGATATGTTTCTCATCATCCTCGCTGTTCGTCTTATTGTTAGATCGGCTTATAGGGCCACCTCTTAAAATATTTAACACGCGCAGTCGAGCACGCCGCGTTGCACACGATGTCTGAGCCAGGATTTATTAGCAGGATTTCGGATTGACTATGCGGCGAGCATTAGGCATGAAGAATTGATGCGTGGATCGAGAAGAGACGCCACAAATGGCGCGTGTACAGCAGTGTGAAACCGTTGGCCATAGCTCACCCTCTACGCGCCGTCGAATTCCATATGCGATTCTTCGCAGATTTAAAAATGTGCAAGCAACCGCTTTTAGCTGGCGTTACGTGACGAAGCTTGGCTCATCAATTAATACCCGCTAAAGTACGGAGAACTACTGACATTGTAAATCCGATCGATTGGCAAGGAAGGCACGGGATTTCGAAGCCATCCATAATCGTTGCAACTGATAAGTTGCATTGTCATAGCATACTTTATTGTACTCATTTCTAATCCCCTTTGGAAGAGCAGTGGAGTACGCGTCTGCTCGTTAAGTAGCTGCTTATGAATCCGCGTTCAAAGAAAAGAGTACCGCCAATGGAAGTATCGAATTAGTCTTTGTCAGTTCCGGGGGTAGTTCGATAAGTTACTTACAACGGAAATTCGTTCCTTGATCGTACAATCATTGGGATATTTAGCTTCCCTTGGTACTACCGAACCGGGAGTATAGATTTCCACGCGGCCAGTGCGAGAAAGCAACGTCTCGTCTGCAACGAGAAAGCAGACGACATTCTGCGACGGAGAACGCTGGTTCTATAGACGAGTGTACTTCATGACTCTCCTTTTTCCAATGAAATACTATCTTCGACGTATTATACCAGCGTATACGTGTATCGTGACTTTTAGTTCCAGCCCACACGGTACACTGACCCTCGATTCGACCGAGTACGTACATAGTACGTGTATGGTATCGTGTATTCGGACCGAAGAGGATCGCGATCGAGAGGTATACATAATCGTACAGCCTTTTCACCATCTCTCTTTCATAATTATTTAACAATAGAAAAATTGTGTCGCTATGAATTGCAGTCGTTTATCGTTGGCGATTCATTAAAGCGAGTACTACTCCTGGCAAAAAGTATACGTACACATTTTAGGAAGGTTAAAAAGCTTAGATTGTTTAAAGTAAGTTAAGTAACATATTTTTCAAAATTATGAAAGCAACGTAATATATATTATCGTTTGCAGATAGTTTGTTTGTTTATAGATCACACGTTCAAGAATCCTGAGATAAATAACAAAAATGATTTCGTAGTTGACATCTTAAGAGAAAAGCGTCTTTTTGGCTGACAAAAGTGTTTTGAAAAGTGTCCCAAGTAAAAGGTCACGGGCGAGGCCTTCTAAATACGAGTTGTGCCTGCAAATGAAACGCGTGCTTCTTTCAACACTATTCCACGAGCGTCAATCCCAATTAACTATTAATTCCGTCCCATAGAAGAAAAAATCGTCTTAACAGCAGCAATAACAATCAAAGCAACCATTCAGAGAGCGAGCCTGTCTCGTTGCACGATCCGTTGATCGATCATCCTGAATCAAGTTCTGGCGCTTTTGAGTGCCACTTGCCTGCCGCGTACAACTGGACAAAGGGACAAAAGCCTGAGGACACTTATTGTTGCCTCGTGGAACTCAAATGTGATTAAGGACAGTTGTTCCGACAGGACATTCAAACCGGCTGACAAACGTTGTTCGGCGTCGGTGTAATATTTATCGACAGCAAAGTCTCTGAAGGACTACTTGAAACAATAAACTAGTAGTCAACGCAACAAGTTATTTATTAACCTCGATAAAGATATACGATCTGTTCGATAAATTCACATAGACTACACGATACTTGCTAAATTATGGTTGGTTCACTAAAATATTTAAATACTGGTAGACTATAATTGGGTAGACTATAAAAGAAGCATATCGTTTTATTCGTCTACCCTGACTCGACTCGTTGATTAGGGGATACTTGTCCATCGGAAGGAAGCATTTAAGCACACATCATGGTCCATAGAAGCCTGGATCATGGTTTCCGAAAATAATTGCGAGGCAATGACCCCAATTATATAGATTTAGGGGGGTCATAAATATTAGTTGGCTCCTTTCGGTGATCGGTAGCTCGTTGTCAGCGATCATTTTAATAGCATCGACGCGATGGCCACCTGTGCGTTAGTCTCGCTTCATTTTGCAGTTACCGAGACTCGATCCAGCGAGAATCCTCCGGTACGAGTTCTCCTGATCGCCCATTGTCGTCCGCGGAGTCGCGTCGCGTAACCAGTTTATGTAAATAAGAAAGAGTTTGACTGAAATCCACCGTAGCAATCTCGCCGGACAATGCATGAATGAATTTATTCGCAGCTACCGCGTGATTTACAATACTGAACGCAATTTGCAAGGTAAATGCGCAAGCGCGCCGATCAGGCCGGCAATCGGACACGCGGAGTAACAAGTTGTACGCATATGCATGAACACATCGTGCGGAGATTGGCTACAGGATGTTTATAAAGCGCCAAATGTGTACAACAATTTTTGCATTTTGGAAAATATGTAATTCAATCGCATCGAAGATTTGCAAACTGCGTTGTACAAAGTTTCTAATAATAAAAAGACGACAGAGGAAACCGCTGTGCCGATGCTGTTGCGGGACCTCGATATCGTACGGTTCTAAAGTATTGTTCCATGAATTAGGCAGTGAGACGGAAACTATGCTTTCTACAGAGAAGGAGGACGCATGAAAAATTGATGGAGAAACTCGTACAGAATTTAAGAAATATACACATTATGCGTTGCGCATTGTTAGATATAATTAAACTTTGAGGAAGATACTTATTATACGGTATATTTCGAGTTCTGCATTAAATGCGAGTTTCATTAGAACCGGACGGACATCTCTTACTTGAGCGCAATTGTATCGCAACGTAGATTGTAAGCTTGCTACATGTATGATCTGATTAGGCTCGTGAAATAACGTCTTTCAAACATTTAAAGTCGTTCGAATAATTACGAGCAGTGCTGTATCTACATACAATGTTTTCGCATCGCCTATGCTTTCTCTTCATCCATAAATTATCATTTTTCTCGTACACCGTGTGTATGGGACATGGCTTACGATTGGTTCGTATTTTTCGATCATAAATTCTGCGAGCAATGTTTATGGCACTTTCAAATAGGATTGTAAATTAAAAGTTGGATGAAAATAATGCGAAACTGTAGTATGTGTTACTTATTATCTATGCCATAATATCTAAAGTCAACGTCTAAAATTATTATAATGGAAATGAGTAACGCGTTGATCTCCGAAGCATTGTTTCCTTTCCAAACGCCCCAAGATTTTAACGACCGACTGTATGTACGTAATTTGTTTAGATCGGCTGACTCAGAACTTTAGAAACGTTATTATTTTCCTGTCGTTAGCGAGAACAAGGAAATAATGGCGCGACAATTGTCACGGCAATGCGAATATCAACTGGAAAATCGTCTAAGAAAGCCTCGTGGCCTGAATCTGCCCAGTCAAGGTATACTGTGGGCACGCCTTTTAATATATCCCACGATCAATCGATAACGCGAAAGGCGCGCTATCGTGCTCGTAGCTATGATAAGAAAGAAGTTTACCTTCTGAACAAGTTCGTGGAACGTAGTGTAAACACCGCGGACCCTCTTTTCTATTTACACCGCAAGTTCAGATTTTTTACAGGTCCCGCGTGTACACGAAAATGAACGAATCAATGAAAGGGGAACAGCGACGAGGAATGTTTTTTTATGCGAATAACTTTGGGTAATAAAGAGTCCCGTCTTTAATTTAAGCCTATAACTTTAAAACTTTAAAAAATATGTACGTAGATCTCGGTAAATAGCAAAGTAAATAGCAAATTGTTAATTATTTTTAGTAAATTGCAAGTAAGAAAATTTGAGAAAAATTTCAGAGTTCGTACAACTAATGAATATAAATACTGAGGATACACATTTACGGAGACATGGCATTATCGAATAAACATGAGACAGGAATTATCAAGAGCATTCGTACAAGTGTTATACAGCGGTAATTATTTATTTACGAGCGTTCGCCATATTTAGCAGTTGTTATCGGCACGTTGCGTCGTTGGCAAACTGGTTTCTCGCAAAATCCACATAATTTTCTTGAAGAACGTTCAACGAAGGTTCGAACGGCAATAGCGACGAATAAAATTACATTAGTCTGTATCTTTTATCCGTCATCCGAATGAAATTTTGCTAAAATCATTGATGGATCGCCAAACTAGCAGAACATAGAAGCAGGCTCGTGTGAGTGCACGTGGATAGGCGTACCGGAGACTTGAATGCGTGCACGTGTTTGAATACGGGGAGCGTGTAGGCAGATGGAGCCCGAGGCCTGTTTGTTCCGCTCATGGCTATTCCTACGCAGCGCAGCTTCGTGTACTTACTTTCGGCTCGCTTCGCTGAACTTTCGCCTAAGAGTGGAAGAAGCCAACAGTCACCGGTTACTAGCCAACCAACCTTCCCTCGCTTCTTCTTCTTCGTCTCCTTTTTCTTTTTCTTCTTCTCCTCCTTCTTCTTCTTCTTCCTCTTCTTCTTCCTCTTCTTCTTCTTCTTCTAGCAAGGGAAAATTGTAATCGGGCGGCCGCTCTATGAATAACACTTGGCATGCGTGCAAAGGGCGATGCGCCTGCCTAAGCAAGCTTTGTGATAATTGTTGCTGACGCTTCGTCATGATTCTCTAGAAAAGGGAGGGAGACCGAGACATAGCGAGCCTTCGGGAGCTTTGTTGGACATCTATTTAGAAAATTAAAATTTATGCGATATAAATTTATATATTAGATTGTGCGAAAAGTTCCTTTTTGTGATACGCAATGCGAAAGTAGTCGCTTCCGATCAGCAATCGATAAAATTGGTTCGTGATTGATAATTCAGTCAAGTCACGATGAATTCAATTCATATGCACAATTGCGACCGTAAGGTTCAGTCTAGTTGCCTCGCTGGATGCATCCGGAAATTCGATTTACATAATAACAGCTTAAACTTGCACAATTTACATTTCCTTTCCATTTCTCTGGTTGCATCTCGGATGCGGTGTTGCGGATGTCGCATACTGGCGAGCATGTTTCCGTATTAGAACCTTCTCGGAAGATCGATAAAAACTGTTGTCAGAAAAATTAGAGCTGATGCACAATTAAAATATTAAGAGCTAGAATTGGGATCCAATAATCTGTTAAAAAGCGAATGTATTTGGCATCGGTAACATTGACCATGCTTAAATCTCCAATTTTTTATTTTTCTATCTATTTTTGATAATTATTATTATTATTAGGATTATTTCTTTTGCCATATTTAAAATAAAAATATAAGGAATTATTTGAAACAGTTTGTTTTTATTTTCATTTGAAATACTTGCCCGGGTCTGTGGTACGCTTCGAATTGTTCGAATGGATCCTGTTTGTTATGGTAATTTCGGATCATTGTGCCCACAGACTATCGGAGAAATGGGCGGCTTTGCTATAAAAGTCAAACAAATTGCGGAAGGAAGTCATTGGTGCCGTGACAAACACTGTTTCCGTCGATGCATCACCGGCGACGCAACGAAAAACAGGTTCGCATAAAAATTCAGAGCTCCAGCGGCGCGCCGGAAGCGGAGCTTGTTTATCCATTATCTATTTCGTTTTTCACCGACTTCCGTTTTCGTAAATACGAGATCGTTCGATTCTGCCAGCAGATCGCGAAACAAAATAGAGTGGAGCCTCAACTGTGCGAATTACTTTGTCGAATGAAATAATGTTTAGAAAAATGTCAGATGCATTAAACTGTCGCGATTGAGCGATTCGTGGAATAGAAATTTAGTTTTACCTTAGATATAGGTGGATACGATAGTTGAAATATAAGTAAGAATTATGCGATTCCTTCGCCGTTACAAGGGTTTAGGGTAGATGCGGGAAACCTTACGACGTGGTTAAAGAAAATATCTGGTGTCGAAGGGGCCGAGTTTCTCCAGAAGAAAGGGGTTTCCTTGTACGAAAAAGAATAGGCTATCCAAGTAATGGTAAGAAAAGAAGGAACGACGATTCTCGCTACAAACTTTTAAGAACACAAACTTTTCGAATATGCGACATCAGGATGTTGGATTTATAGTTAAGATCACCCAATTAATATTTTCTTTCTTATCGATAGAGGCATTTGTTTCATCGTATTAATTTTCAAATAAGTTCGTCTCATCGTCAATTTGAATTGACGCAAGAATTCCAAGTGCTTGTTAAATTATTTATAATGCTAGGCAATAGAAACCGTTCCATTGAACCATGGTCCAAAAATTGCAACTACGTGTCAAAGAATTTTACAACGTTCTGCCTGAACTCATTTTATGTTAGAGTTCTTTTCACCGGGAGAGTTGACAGTTCAAAGATCAACGATTCTTTGGTCGCAATTCAGCATTCCTCTCATTTCGTGGAGCAATTTCCTTTCTAATTGATATATCGGCTTCGCAGAAGTGGTGGTGCGACGAACGATATGCATTTATGCGTCTTTTACCCGAAGATATATGAAACTATGTTCGCCTGAATACACTTCCGAGGTAACCGGAGCTCCGTTCGAAATACGAAGGCTTCCCGCGGTACGCGACTGACTCTGACAACGGATCGTAGAGAGAATCTGTTGCCTCAGATATAATTCAGAAATTCGAAAAACGTCCATTTCATTGCTTTAACTGTCATGGTCATTTCAAACGTCTTACAAAATCAGGAACGCCGCAGAAAATATGTTAATTAGACTGGAACGATCAATTGATGCGCATGAATTGCTGTCTCTTCTTTGAAAGAAGATACCTTAAATACACAGACTAGATAGTCGCAACATTTATCCACCTACCTTCGAGCACCTAAGTCATTAATCTGGAGTGATTGCGACGGAGTGGACAGCTGGTATAGCCGACGTTACATCCTAGGTCTCCTTCGAAAAACTGGTTGTTGTATTCGCAAGAAGTAGAGACGGTAAATCATGAACGGACGCGTTAATCAATTCGGAAGTTCATATTGTGTATAATTCAAAGTATACTACTTGAATATTCGGCAATATGTTAGGAGATTTTTTATCCCAAATTTGAACGAATTTTAACGTAGTAGTATGTTCCAATTGGAAATAGCAATTCGCATAATGCTACAATGGTGTCGATAAGTGGAGTTACTTTAGCTTTCAGTGTTTCATCTTAAGCCCGCGATATGGACATGGTTAATTGGGTGAAAGCGACGCGGACGACCGGATGGCAGAATTAAGCGATTAACTTAGGTAGCTCGCGGGGCCTCGTTAAGAGGTTAAGTTTCGAAATTGGGGACAACCGAGCCGAGGTTAGAGTTCGAGGCACAGAAGTGACACGTAACTACGCGTCGAACACCCACGCCCGACGATGCAATTGCAAACTCGGAAAGCATACGCGATGCAAAAGTCCTGCCCATTTCTTTAGAAAATCATTTAGAGGTGATTTAGTATTACGTTAGAGCCAACGAAGAAACAACACCTGTGGATAACTGACCACTCGACATTCCAGCTACGTGTAAAACATTCCACGCGATTTCATAATAAAAGAAGAAGTCTCACCATGAAAGTTACGATAATAAACATGTTTCTGGTAACTGACTTTTTGAAATTTCGCTTTACAAGTTCAGCGACACTGGCGAAAGCACGATTTCAGGAAGGAACGAGTAGAAAGTGGAGGACCGGTTTCTTAAATCTGAGCAGGAGTTAGACGCAAAGGGCCGTGGATAAATTAAGGGAGACCGTTCCAAGGAGAAAGCGGGAGAAGGAGAAGAGAAAAGAGGAGAACGGTTTCAGCCGGTCGTCGTCGTCGTCGTCGTCTCAAGGTTTATTCACGCTTGCCCGAGCAAAGTTTTGGTTACATTCTCCTTGAACGGCCACGGACCATCCGAACCTTCGCCTCGTTCTTTATATTTTTTGCAAAAATAACCGATTGCCGCAACAATTACCGATCAGCGACGATGACAAGACTTTCGAGTCATTACGGACTTTATTTGGAATCCGACGAGCCAGGAAAATTCAACAATTTTTGCAGAGTGTGCCAACGATGTAATCTGCTAACCGGTGAATATTTATTTTGAGAAATATTTTATGACGCGTCTAGAAAATATCCGCAACCTACAACGGATTGTTCAGCCATCTTTCGTAGAACAAAAGTTTTATTTTTACCCGTTATTCTTTCTAAATTGTTCGAAGGAATGCTTGTTCGCGAGGAATAAGATGTTACGTTATAAACACGAGGAGAAAGTTCTGTTTCAAATATTATTCCGTTAGGAATGGTCTTCCTATTATGAAATACTCGTAGAAGAATGTATTCATCGTTCCGGCACATCGGTATTTTCGAGCTGTAGCTGCCTGCGCATGCAACCGTAAATCGTCGCGTCGCATCGGTGCGACGAAAATCCAGTCTCCTGCCGGCATCCGGCCCATTATGAATTTATCATAAAACGATAACATCGGAAGCATCGCGACTCGTGTTGCGTCAAGGGAGATCGGGACAAGGTGATACGCGTTTTAGTTTTCAATTCTTGAAATTACTAGGTTGCTGCTTAATGCCGATGCACATGCTCGGGCAAGTGTACGTCGTCATATTATTAGCCTGAGCAAACACCTTTTTGTATCTGGCCCTGGTTGGACTACATGCACTCGATATCGAAAAATGTCTTGTATCAACCTGCTCCTGTATCAACTTACCCTGGTTCCCTCTACATCTAGGCCAACAGCGTTCAGCTTCGTAAGCTGTTCAGGTTCGCTTAACTAACTTTTATCGAAACACTATTTTTCTTTAGCGGAATTAGTATTTTCATTCGCGAGTATTATTCAAGTCGTAGCGTTTGATTGGACCGGCCCCTATCATCAACCGCCTAGTCTCTTCGACCATGTGATTCGGACGAAGACCGCGTGCTCGCGGATATCCACAGAATCTCAGAAATACCCGAGGGACCAGACTGCGTTTATTCGCGCGCGCGAACGGTGCATCGAACTCGAACTCACCTATATTAAGCGGCCCTTGACATCGTAGAGGTACATATAAGCGAGCGCGCGCAGGCATTCGGCTGCATTTAGACAGTTTCTAAGACAAAGCTTGGCCAGATCTGCCCGTCCAGCTACCGAGGGACGTTCGGGAGCGTTTAGGGGTCCCGGAGCTTAAATATAACCGCAAGGGTGGCGGTGTCGACCGCAGCCACTACCGAACTCGAAATAGTGCGACGTACTCGATAACACGGAGACAAAAATATACCGCCGTCTTTATTACCCTTTCCGTCTCGCGGCCCTTGATGAACGCGCTGCGGGAATTGTTCCGATTCCGTCGTAATCTCGCGACGATCGTAGCAGACTCGATCCGAGACGAACAAGTACGATACATTGGTTGCAGAGAAAATTCTATCCTCTGTACCTGTATATTGAAATTTGGTCGCTTCAGAGATAGGGTCGCACACTCGGTTATTGTAATTTCGTTCCACGCATTTCGTAATCCTGAGGCTCCAACAATATTACTCTCGTAGATTCAAAGTAACGTTCGTCTTTGTTAACTGCCGTTTCTAAATCTCATTAGGTTCGACATTCTGTCTGCTACTACCGGAAATGCTTTCGCGTAACCGCAGTAATACCGTGGCTCGTGTCAGCGAATCGTGTCGCTGCACGATCCAGCTGATTTCGCAAACTGGCGCGCGGGTATCGTATCGATGCACGCCGATGTCAATAAAGATAGACTCGCCCCGTTGAGACCAGTATCCACGGTGGATAAGCAACGATTCGGCGGGGCTTGTCCCCTTGATTTTGGAAAAATATATATGGGGAACCGAGCGGGACGCTGAGACGGGCAATTAGGTCGAGGAATGAACTGCTTTCTATTTGTCGACCGTGTCCAAATCCGTCGAAAGCGTCTATGCTCGCAGACGCGTGGGCGTTTGTTTCTAAATCCGTTGAGTTTACTGTCCGGAATGGGCGCGAGACTGGCAGCGGCCGTCTCTCTTCACCTTGCCCTCCTCTCGCGATCATTGCTGGCCAGACTGCCTCCAGTCGAACGAAAAGTTTCGCAAAGTTTAACCCTTCGTGGTCGAAGTGGGCGGAGCTGCCAGATCGGAGCGATTTTGCTTGCGCTTCTATTATTCATAGAAACGCTGCGAGTTAAGGAACTCGTGACATTTCTTAATGGTGGTCGAAGAATAATTAAATCGTGGATCTAATGCAATAGGTCGTTCCAATGTTCGTGCGAATAATAAAGCGATTAATTTGTTGAAAGCCATCGAGTGTCGAATCAACGAGAACGACCTTTTACGATTGAATCGATGATAAAAGGTTCTCCGCAAAGTTAAACGTCATAGAACACGCACGCGCACGCGCACGCGCGTCTACAGGAACACGTTTCGTCGTTTCGTTCCGTAGAGTCGACCCTACTGAAACGTCCCACATGGTATGAAGCACTCGGTGTAATAGCAACAGAATCATCCGTATGAATTAGAGATACTTAATGATGCCGGTCTATTAGGAAAGAAGGATTTCGGACCCACATGTGCCATTAGTTTTAATTTCCACAGCATTGTCCGACGGTTGTTATCGTTTTAGGCTTCCGTTATGGATGCGGTAGTTAATTGCTATAATCAACGTAAGTACGGTCGCCACGAACCTTCGCGTTGATCCAAAGGCCGAGTTTGACGTTATTTGAACAAAGCGTCATTTATATTAAATTGTTTAGCTTTTTAAATATGATTTTAAAGATGATTCTAGACGACATTCGCCAATGTGTTAAATTAACTTTTCGGTGGTTGCGATGCGGCAGCGAACGCGTTAAATTGGCACGCGGACACGCGTCCTCCGTTCAAAGAGATCTACCATCTCGCCGTACGGTAAAATATTTCGGCTCGTCCTCCCGTTTCATCCGTCACACGAAATGTTTTGCTTAAATTATGGTCTCGCAGGACCTCGGCATGTGTACGCGCCACCCGCAACACTGGCGGAATCGTTCGTTACCTTGAACGGCTGCCAAGAAATGGATGAAGTGAAAGGGTAATACGTACCTAAAACAAAAAAGCAGAAAAAACCGCTCGATGAATTACATGACAGCGGCGCGGGGCGAACGATCGTTCATTGTACGAGCGGCGATCGTACAATGTACAACGGGCTACCGATAGAAATCGCCTTCCCCGAAAAGTCGAAAGCATTTGGATCGATTCCAGCGGCGGCGGACTCGCCCTTACGTCAACTCGTTCTCTTTTCTAACCGACTTACTTTTTTCCCGTCCGTCCATCCTCAAAATTGGCCGTAGCGTTTTAATAATTGGAGCAACGCCAGCGTTGCTCTCACGACAATCTCACCCGACGACGGACGGTGGCGCCGTTATTCATCGTGCTATCGTAATTTCATAGGTGATCCGCGGTACTTTTCTACAAATCGAAGCCACTTCCGCGAGAGTTTTTCTAGAAATGGTTTCCCACGAGAATCACAAGGCAGACTTTGCCTCTTTCATATTTTAAGAATTCAATGGATACTTAACTTCGTGGCAATAAAACCGAATTTACAACGAAATTATCGGTTAATTGTAATCATTGTTTGAAACCAACAATTCGAATCCTTTGATCGTGCAGTTTTTTAAACAATTCTTTTTACATTTCGCGGTTACTGGCTTAAACTTGAATAATTAACACGTTTCCGTTATTGATCTTTATCGGCAAAATTCGACGAACGATTGTTATTTTCTGTTCCCGATAGAATCTAATATTTTCGTATTTGGGAAGTATGCACGGCCAAACGATTTTCATCGATGGATACGCACGAGCATGGGCGTGCAGCGGTAACGGCGTTCACTTTGCCAGTGGTATCGGGCTCCCTCGACCATCGTTTCGAACCAGACTGGTTCGCCCACTTCTTCGAACCCTGTAAAGGGTTCCCCGCGGAAGAATTCTCGCAACCCGAGGCAGCGCGCTTTCGAGCAGATCTGTTCTCGAAATCGATAAGCTACCGGTAGCCGCCCTTTAGTGTAAAAAAACATCGCGCTGCTCATAAATTCACCGATCATCGAGATCCGTCCGCATTGCGTTCAGAAACTTCAAGTTCTTCTTGCTCGTCTCGGATCGCTACGTTGTCAGTTGGTATCGACGACTGTAAACAATTGCGTTTCTGTTAGGGTAAAATACGCCGGGTCAAGCATTCAGGCGCCACTAATCATTCGGCCGGTCGACGATCAGAAACGATTAAGTTCATTCTCAATATAGTAGCATTCGGTATGCACGCGTCGGTGCGGTTGCTACATCCTTGTGCACGCGAATAAACAAGTTTCAGAAACTAAAAGACTATAATTCTCGTAGTCCTCCGATCAATAAATGAAATTCTTGCGCAGCATCCAAGATCCAACAGGATTCGCCGCAAAACGAGAAGCAATCGCCCAAAAGATGGCAGACGTTCTAGCAAATTGAACATCTCGCATGTTCCTCGCAACTTGGTCGCGACGCCATGTCTTTTTACATAACGGTACGGCCATTGACCACCGTCTGGCGCTGAAAAAGTTCAATGCATAGGAAAACTTCTTTTATGTTGAATGCCCCTTCTACGAATACTTACACGGTAGCGATTTCACTGTGCATTACATTTAATGCATATAATTTAGCTAGCATGTATAGATAATTCTTGCACAGAGGAAAACGAGGGAACGACAGCGTAATCGTGGGATTACGCTAATAAAATAACAAATTTTGGTCGAGTTTATTACGAATCGAGTCCGAACGATACGAAATTATCAACATCGGCGTTCTGCATGAGACATATTTGAAACTGCAAGACATAACCTTGATAATTGTCAGCACCGTTCAGGGACTACATATAGAAGAAAACGCTGGGATTGCCGCGATTTTAGCAAGCGTTTGGCCTGCAATATTTCACAGGTGTATGGACCGTTAACATTGGTGATACTCCCGAGATTTCCTTTTCCTCGGGCAGTTCAGCGAACCCAAGTTCATCGGTCATCCCCGGGGTTCTCCGATCGCGCACTTGTCTCGCGTCGCGATTACCTTATTCGGCGTATCTTTGTGCCTTTTGCTGGTGGCTGCTACCGCGGGAGGAGCAAGGCAAGGTGGTTTTGTCAGCGGCGACCGCTCCGCCGAGAACTGGCCGAGCCAGAAGGAGAAGAAATCGACTCGCGTGACAGAGAAGCAGAAAACTTCCGAGGAAGAACGGAGACAAAAGAACGCTAGCCACTAGCCACCCGGCAGCCGGCAGCCGGATAAAACCGTGCATTGCGAAATCGGGACGAACCAGCCAGGGAAAGGATAAGGCTCTATCGCACGAGCGAGGAACGTTCGCGGAAGTCCTTTTTTCCCGCGTTGCTTTAACGCTCGCGAGGTTGCGAAATATTTTAATCGTAGACCTTATGTCATTACACTTTGTAATTTCTTCACTTTACGTCTTAGTTCAACGAAATAATTCAGTGTAATTAATTGTCCAATCGCCGAGCCATCGAAAAGATCTCCCATATCTTGATATGCGTTTTGAAAAATGTACGACCTCCCTTGCTCGTAAAGCCTCGCCTAACAACCTGTTAAAAGATTTGAACAGCATCGATTCCCCATCCGTTGTTTTCGAATTTGTTCCGTTCGCCGAACGCAAATAGAGACTACAATTCGCAATGATTACGTGCGAAGCTTCGAACCCTTTCGGAGAGGGGCGACCATAACGCGAGGACGTCGCATAGGATGAACCTCGCCTCGTGCAGCTGACCATACACCGCTCCGCAATCAGAGGGTTGATCCCCTGTTGATCCGGTGTTCTTACACGCCCTTGGCCGAGGGATCGGATTAAAAGACCGTGGACAGATAAAACCGGATGGCCAGATGCGATGTTTACGAGCACGCGAAACGGCCGCTGCTCTCCGTCCAGCCGCATTGTTGTCCTTCTACGAAACGGATCCGCCAGGCTTTTCATCCTGTCTGCTCCCGATCGAAAACCCTGACGAAACGCTCGACAACGCGGCTTATTGCGCACATGCTGTAGCGTCTGTACAAGTATAACGAACTACTTCGACGATCGCTAACTTTGGAATTCTGTTCTCTAGCGTTCCGATTCGCAACCCTCCTTTTAATGTTCTTTTTGGTGAACGCCTTCGTTACCGACACTCGAGCACTCGACATTCAAGAATTTAGGCATTATCGAGGATACGAAAATAAATATAAAAACTCGAGTCTGGCTGCAAAAACAGGAGAGAAGGATCAAGCGTAACGCGATATACACGGATCGGACGGTGGCTAATCGGTGCCGCGTTAATCCTGGTTGCCGAATTTAAGAACTTCTAAAGATCGCTGAAGCAACGTCCGTTACGTAAAGTTTCTATACGACCACAGGTGCTGCTGCAGTTTCTCCGGAAACAACTTGCAAAATGTTACTCGAATTACGTGTGTGTGTGCGCCGGTGTTAGCGTTGCAACAGCCGGGAATCCATATAGAGGCGGCATTTACGACAGCTATCAAGAGTTTAGACTTTCGTCCCTTCGAAACTGGATAGAACAGTTACGAAATATTTTGAACGCGTTCAATAGGGTGTCTCAAACGTCGCTGTCGTACCATCATCATCCGGAAAAGTGATAATATTATCCAATAAATATGCATCCTGCTATCCTAATGAAAGGCGAATTAATTTTAACGCGTTTCACTTTGCTCAACAGCACTGGAAGACCCGCGAAGTAATAAATAATCAACAAAATTTTCAATCCGTTCCAGCAGTATACGTGAAATATTTTTCTACGGAACGACGTAACTTTTATTCACCCTGTAGATTCGTGCGCACCGACACACGTTGACACGTTCACGGTGGCGTTCCCGCGGGCGAACAGCGATATCGACCAGAAATCATCGTGTTTTCATTCAGCATTCAGCATTCAGCATTCAGCATTCAGCATTCACCGGACAGCCAACTTCTAGCGAACGCGCACGCCGACGAATGCGCATGCACGTCGCATCGAGAAAATTAATCGTGCGAACATTTCGCGAGATCATCGCGATGAACTTTGCTTTTTAGATAGTTATTAGTCGGCAGTCGTACGCGATTTAATGCTCCCCGTCTCTTAACCTTTTCTGGTTTAACGCGTCTGCCACCGATGACCGGCACGCAACTTCGTCGAGCATCGTATGGTAGTTCGTATGCATTTCCATTATTTAGCAATCTTTTGGATCCTAACAAAACGGGTTTCTACGTTTTAGACGTTGTTGAAATAATTGTCACACGAATAATTTGCTATTCAAGTTGTGTAAGAATCGAGATACGATTACGCGGCGAAGACAGAATACGATTTTTGCATACGAAGCTGCGCTTACGAGAAAAACGAGTTTGAAAATTCATCCTGTGCACGTACTATTGAATAGGATTCGGCTGACACGTCTGTTCACGACTTGCCGTTTCATCTTCTTCTCGTGTATACTTATGCCCGCGAACTTCCATAGCAATTTACTCTACAGAACATGAAAAACTTCAAAGGAGGCGCGCGCGAATACAAACGAGGAGTTACAATTGGCGGGCATATAAATAGGGCAATAACTTTTTTTAAATTGATCGGAATGATCATAAGAATGAGTAAACAATTAGAAAATGAGCTGGTAAAACTAGTTTTGAAAAATGTTTTCCACGCATTCGGAAATTAAATTGGAATCATGGCGAAACAGTATCGACAGAAATAGTATCATCGAAATATACACTGGATACTATACTATACTATATTGTTAATATAGTTAACAAAAATATCTTACCATAGTTCGAAAGTAAATATTGAAAGAACCGATGCAAGAATCTATCGACGTTAAAAGCGAAGCTTCATAAATAATGATCGACGCGACGCTCGCGACATCCAGCGTCGCGTTGCGTGCGTTTAAGGACCGTAAAGGTAATAAAAGGAAAAAGTGGCGAGGCTGTAACGTAAACCACGGTTTGCGGTTAAAGCTGCATCCTCGTCATCTGTTAACGCAGCCTGTTGCTAAAAGTCTGCGTAGAAATATTCGTCAAAGGAGCCGCTACGCGGACAGCGTGAACATTGGCACACAAAACTCATCGAAGAGTATTTTAACGGCGTTTCCGAGTAATCGAGAATTTCAAGTGAAACATACCCGAAGACGGGCGGAAGATCTGGCTAAAAATATTTCAACTAGGAAATACAAATATCTGCAAACACTGTTCCTCTCGTGATCCACGATTAATTCGGGCGCGAAAAGCGGAGCGAATGTTCAGATTTCGGTGTGAAGAAATGCCGTTTTATTATTTCACCGGTCGCCCGTGAAATAAATAAATGCGTGCGAAAAGGGTGAAGAAGGGAAGAGTGTATACAAAAAATACGGGGGAACCGAGGGATCAGAGAATCTCGTGCGCTGCTCGAACCGAAGCAAGCGCTCTTCCCTACTTAAAATAAACTGAATAGGGTGAACTAACTGTCTGGTGTAAATTACGCGTCCAACGGCTTGTCTACACACAGTGCTCTCGTTCCGAACACTCGTTAAAAATGGCACTCCCTGCGTTAAGTAAACACGAGACCGAAAAAACATAATAATTATCAAATTCATTCCGTTTTGAACCGTGGAGGTTTGTGCAGTATGATTCAAAAATAAACTACAAAAATATACTTCCCCTATATGTGTTCAAATTTTCATCGATTTTTATCCGTCTATATTATACGTCTAGCGAAACAAATTTATCGAATAAATCCTTTAGAAACATATCTTTATAGTTTCCACGATCGAAAATAAAAAATTTGGAACGTGTCAAAATGACGACCTACTGTTAATTACGAGATTCTAGCACTCGCGTGATACCGTTATAGAGCACGGTGACTTTTCGTACTACGTATATCACTTGTCGCCACCGCATTAACTTTTAACATGTTCTAGTGTTATTTTTAAGACGCCCCGCAGACAAAACACGCGTTACCGATATTCAATCCGCGGTTTCAGATTGCGTTTACAGTCTTGCGGACGCACCCAATGGAATCTAGTAGAGAGCTTATGACTAATCGGATCGAAATTATAACAGCCGGAAGAGGATGGCGGTGTAATTACACTATCGAATTTTTATTGTTCAAGACTGAAAGGGAATGCAGAGGCTCCTGTTAATTTTTCACTGGATGGAGACATTATTATCAGAGACATCATTATTAATATCGAGTCGTCTCGTCACCTCCAATTAAGAAACTAAGGAAACTCTCGGGTTTATAGATCGTGTACTCTCGTTGCGAAAGAAGTATCCGCGAGTACTCGTTTCCAAGAAATCATATCGCGTCAGACAGCAGCAGCTACTGCCGTTACGGCAGCGGCAGCAGCAGCAGCAGCAGCAACAACAGCAGTTCTTATTCCCTTGGCAACTCGGTTGGAAACGAGACCTCCCGTCGCAATTAAATTCGCAGGTTTTGTTACGGTTCTTGACTTGTACTCGCCAAGGTTCTTGAACTTGTAGCATCCCGATGCTAGTCGCTGATCCTTGTCTCGACGTGCCCCAACGTTGACGTATGTACGTTCGATTTTCTAGGTACTGGCTCAAAACCAGTTCCTCGGCTAGTTCACTAAAAAGCCTTCCATTAGTTGCCGATGCGCTTTGCGAATCTTGAGACTTTGTATCGACTCGTCCGGGTGGTTTGTGCCGCGTCTCCTTCCCTCCTATCGTTCCCTCATGCCATATTCGAGCATGCGAACATTTTCATGGTTTAGACATTTTAGCTGAAAACCAAGTACTTGCAATTTTGGAAATATGTATTTTTATAGCTTTTCGGATGTGAAAATTGAAAAGTTGAATTTTTACGAAAAAGTACGACGTTCGCGGCGCACTCGGCGAGTTACGCGGCGAGCTTTTGCGAATTTTGTCCCATCGAATTGCGATTAGCGCTGTCGACAACTTATCGAGCACGCGAGCCGATAGAAACGCCTCTCTGAGTCGATGGATATTCGCTCCCACGATCTCTTTGCTCTCGAGTTCCACGACCCGGTGGTATCGGATGACTGGAACCACTACTCGTCGGTGTTAGTTTCACGACTCGCGAATCCCTCTTATCGCGCTGCGAGACCTGACCGAGTGATCGGTATTATTAGCTGCGTCGAACAGTAATTTGTAGAAAGTAAGTGCAGCGGCACCTCTCTTAACAGAACTGCTGCTAACCCAACGTCTCGTTGGACAGTTTCTATCGCGCGTCGTAGCCATTCGCACGTTGTACATTTCCAAGCGATTTTAATGGAAACCAAACACCGCGTCCGATGACGCGAGCTGTTTTCTAATATCGGAACACCGAACGCTGAACATTCGTCGATGAAAAACCAACGTTTTTCCTGTCCTGTCGAAGCGCAAACGTTTCTGTTCATTTCTAGGAAATAAGTAACGCACTGCGGAGTCCGCGCACGAGAGCCTCCAAGGAATCGCCAGCAACAGGTGATCAATTTTATAGTATAAAGTACGGTGGTCGCGACGTTGCGCGTGTATCGGAAAGGTAGTATTGCTACGACCTAAGCAACTGCTAATCGCTTCGCGGTGAGTACGCGACCTGCGAAAGAATTTCTCCCAACTGAAGCCGAAGATCAATTATTTCGTTGTCCGACGTGCGAGTAACGCGCGATCGC